>PVIH01007356.1:0-95618 GCA_004025045.1 Sigmodon hispidus
CATCAAAAAGGAATTTTTGGTGTTGTTTCCTTCTGTTTCCTCTTCATTACTCAGTTTAGGCCTTGTATTTGTAGGATCGCCACTCTCTTCTGGAGTTACCATGTTGTCCTTTGTAGTATTATGTAATTTTTTGCACTGACGTTTGCCCATGGCTTCAGTGGTTCACGATTAGATGGGTCCTGGTCTGTTGTGGCACTCGAGTTTGTATGCCTCCTGTCACCTTTCTGGTCAGGGTCTGATTCTGTCTTTCAGAGACCCCTACAGTCGGTTCGCTCAGTTCGAGGTCGTGGCGGGGTTTCCCTCAGCAGGAGCCGTGGAAGTGGTCAGGGACAGAGTCCACCTGCCCCTGCCCCAGAGAGCGCTGAGATTCTGCAGCCAGCACTGGGTCCCGGAAGTGGAACCAGAAACAATGGGCGCTTAAATTCTTTAAAATAATTTAAGTGGGTGCTCACTTTTCTTAGTATATACCTTCTGCTAACAGAGTAACTATAAATCTGTTCTTTAGGGTTTACATTCCAGAGAGTTTTAAAATCTTTCTTAATTTCATGGTCAGATACCAAAGTATTAAGTATTTGTAGAATTGTGAATTTGTTTTCTCTCTAAAAATGGATACCTCCTGGTGTGTACCCTCTATCTTCTGCCACTGCAAGTATTGCCTAAGGCATCACTCCAGATGCCACTCCAGGTGCCGCTCCAGCAGCTGCTCCAGGTGCCACTCCAGGTGCTGCTTGTGCACAACTTCAGGGCAGACCTGGCTTCTCTTTTGAAGTGGCAGCTGTGAAGACTCTGGGGCTCACCATGGCCAAGAAGAAACACAAGGAAGGAGTCAAGACTGAGAACAACCATCACACTAATTTGAAGGTGGCAAGCAAAGAAGGATCTGTGGTGCAACTTAAGGTAGGAGACAGACACCACTTAGTAAACTAATGAAGGCCTATTGTGAAAGACAGGATTTATTAACGAGGCAGATCATATCCCAGTTTGATGGGCAACCAGTTAATGAAACAGACACATCTGCATAGTTGGAAATGGAGAATGAAGATATGACTGTTAGTTCGGTGGCAGACAGGAAGTGTCTACTAAAAAGGGAACCTGCTACTTTACTCCAGAATTTTGTTATAGCCCAAGAATACATTCTCTATATAGACAGCCAGTATTTTGTTCCGCCACATTCCGATTACCAAAACATAGTTTTCTCTGTTATTTATTTTCCCACCCTCATTCCTTAATTGTACATAAAGTAATCGTTGTATGTGCACAAGCATATTGTCCTTTTTGATTTTTCTCTTTCCCCCTTCTCTCTTTTTAACTAAGTGGCCAATGTTCTCTTTTAGTTGACATCAGATGAAGATGGTCTGGGAGAAAGTATTGGTTCTGTGAAGATATCCCCTTTCTCCATGAGTGGTATGCTCATTTGCCTCTTATCTTTATATCCCAATGTGTTCTTTTATTTTCATTGTTTTAGCAAAAGAACCCAACATCATAAAATCCTTACATACCTTGTTCGATTGGAGAATTTCAATGTTTTCCTTTATCATTGTAAAGCCAAGGGCAATTTTATAGTTTTCTGGTGCACTCCTGTTATATATAGGACAATCTATCTTTAATTGGGGTAAATACTTTTAAACAAAATGGTCCTGGAAAGTTTCCCTTCAAGGCAAGAATCTTGTTGTTTAAATAAACTTGTTGTTTAAAATAAAAAAATTAATACTTCCTAACTGTAGCCTGTTACCACTCTGTCTTTCACAGCAGTGCTGTGGTTTGGGGGTTGTTGTGTTTTAAATGACACATGATTGATATAATCTGGCATGATTCATTACAATGTCAAGCATCGGCAGAATGTTTGGGAGATAAAAAAAAATATTCATCAAAATCTATCACTGTAGAAATTATTGCTAGAAGATTCTTCCTTTGGATTACTCAGGAGTGGAAAAACAACACCTTGCTGATGTCATGACTCATGTTCTTTTGGAAATGTGGTTATAAAAATGGCTGTTCCTGAAATCTCAGTGTTACCTCAGGGTTACATACTGGTATCAAATGAATATCAAACAATCTACCAAAGGTTTTTTCCATTTACCTTCAACTGAGAAACATCCAGGTTAGGATGTCTTAGGAGTAGAGAGTTCAGAAGTGTCCCACCCAAGTGCAAATCATAACTTTACTGTGTGACTAAAAAACTTTAGTTTGAAAGAAATATTTTATTTGCATATTAAACTTTTTTTTAGAAAACACAATATCCTGCTCTCTAAGCCCATATTCCTTTTTTCTGTTTAAGTGCATACTGTAGTTATATAAAGCCTCATGGTAGTTAGTCCTCAAATGTCTTTTGAAGTGATTTTGCAAATATTTGGTGTTCAACCTACTCCTTCCATTTTATTCTTATCAGTCAGAATCTGTTTCTTTATACTAGCCTTACTATGAATTATTTAAAAAAGCCACAATTTTCAAAAGGCTTAAGCAAAGGTACCGATTTAAATATACATATTAAAATTCACAGTAGTATTGATTCAAAAAAATAAAAGAAGAAAGGTCCTTCAGAGTAGCCTTCATGGCTTGTTAGTACCCAAACATTAAAATGCTCTCCTGCCTCAGTGTTATTCATGCTACTAAACACAGAAGCTGTTTCCTGCCACTGTATTCTCTCACCTGCCATCTCCCCATGCACTCCATTTTCACATTGTATGCAGAATCAGTTATACAATTACTGTCCATGCCAGTCACTGTACAAAGCACATAGGATCTAGAAAGAAACAAGGTAGGAAGAAAGCAAACATGAGAGGAAATACTTATGTTAGCTGGTTTGGTAAGTGCTAGAGTGGGGGAAGTGAATGTATAGGAAGAAATAAAAATACTCTACCACATTTGTTTATTTACTCAAATGGACTTTTGAGCACTGGCTGTTTACACTAGCTGTATACCAGGCACTGTTCTAGCTAGAATAGGAACCAAAGCAAAGGAGACATGACCTCTAGCTTATCCCTTACCACTGGAGACAGAGACCTCAGTGTAACAAGTTTATGAAGCATTCTCATCCCTAGTGAGTGGCCCAGCCCTGCAGAGGGTTAGCCATTGCTTTCAAGCATGCCTATTAATCTTTCTTTCCAGTCCCTTAATTGTCCAGTAATTCTCATGGGAGTCTTTAGTGTTGCTAATGATATTCTGGTACCTGGATCTCAGGGTTTACCCCTAATGCCTTCCTCAGGGGAGCACAAGCCTGGAACAGTTGGGGCAGCCACACAAACTTGCACAATCTTTTGCATGGAGAACATAGGTAATTCTTTGCTGTCCATTTTATTTATGTTTGAAAAATGATGTTGACTGTCTCCAACAGTAGTGAAAAACTAGCCCATAAAATCCAAAATAATCCAGCCACCTCCAGTCAGTGTAAATACATAGTGAACCATATTCAGGATTTAACAGTGAAATATTGCATTAGACCAAGTTAAATAAGTTTATTGGAGACTGCCTCTGAACTTAACATATGCAATACAAAATTTCTACAAAGAAATAGAATATGCACGTTTCCTAATTTTTATTAACCCCCTTTTAAGAGAAATATTTTCAGAGTGTTCAAGTATGCTGTCTACTGCTATGATAAATACCATGATTAAAAGAAACTTAGGAGGAAAAATTTCTTTGGTTTATATCTCCAGATCATAATGTATTAGTGAGAAAAGTTAGGCCAAAAACTCAAGACAAGAACCTTGAGGCAGGAATTCTTTGAGCAGAGTTATAGAAGAATGCTGCTTACTCATTTGCTCCCTATTGCTTTCTCAGCCCACTTTTTTGTACAACTCAAGACCATCTACCCAGAAGTGGCACTGTCCACTGTGAGTTGGGTCCTTGCACATCAATCATCAATCTCACCAATCTTATGATAAGAACATACCCTATAGACTCATGTATAGACCCATCAGATGGAGGCAACTCCTTAGCTGAGTTTTTTCTTTCCATGTATCTTTAGTTTGTGGTAAGGGGACATCAACTAATCAGCACATCTAACGTTGACCTTTGTCCTCTACACATAAATGCACATGCACACACATGAGCATGCACACACAAGCACATGTGTGCACCTACATGTACACCAACAAAAATTTAATTTTAAAAAAGTTAACATAAACTCATACCAAATTATGGTAGGCTCCAAATCTAATGACCAGTGTCCCTGCAAAGAGAAATAAAGACACTTTGACTTCAAAAGGGAGAATATTATATGAAGCTGGATATGGGAGCTGGCATGAGGCAGCTTCAGAGGGGCCTAGGGGACTGCCAGCAACAGCCAGAAACTGGAGGAGGCAAAAGGCATTCCTAAGGTTTTGGGGAAATTGTGAGTCTGATGGACACCTGCATTGCTGAACTATAGAACTAAACCTTCAGCATAAGAGAATAAATTCTTGCAATTTGAGTTCTTCATTAGTTCAACAGTAGAAAACCCACTACATACAGGTCTTGACGTGACTCACACAAGATTCTTGTTTCCTGTGAATATGAATGTGAAGCCACTCCCTAAAACTCAGCCTATCCTAACTTTCTAAATTTTTTTTTTAAGTCAAAGAAATATAAGTGTGTATATCCAAGGTTGTATGGCTGGAGATGAAGTCAGGATTAGACCTCACAATCTAGGTCCGGAGATGTTTTATTGATCTGCCTGACAAAATATTTCGGCAACTTTGTTGGATTGAGCTCTGCTTTACTTTTTCTTGTAGTATCATTGCATTTTCATCTTCATCACTTCTCTTAAGACAGACACAGATGTTGGTAATGTCCACAAGATAGTGGGAAGGTGCTGAATCTTTACTTGACCTCTGTGTCTGTAGTCTGTGAACTAAACTAGTGTGAACACCTTCCTACAAAAACTGGATGTTGGGACTATGAACTCTGTCAGGTGCACCATGGAGCATAAATGGTTTCTTGCCATTTTGCTATGACCTGCGTTATGGGTTTGTTTCCACTCTGTTAACTACCTGAAGTAAACCCTGGCCAGAAAGACATTAATTGGGATGTTTTGAAAAATAATAAGTTGTACATTGCGTGCCATTCTGAATAGTGTAATGATGTTTTGGACCATCCACATCCTTCCAGGCATCTGAAGCATCTTCCATCTGCCAAATCCACATAGCATACACTACCCAACTGCCAGTCAATTAGTAAACACCCTGATCATCAGGAAAACTATCAAAATCATGTAGTATTTTTGACCAACTAATTTACTTTAGTTAATATTGTCCCCAAAGTGTAAAATGTTTGAAATTCAAATATACCACAGAGAAGTCATAATATGACCCTCTTAAAGTGGGGGGGAGGATACTTTGAGAGAAAAACTACATATAGTTTTCATTGTGGTGTTTATTATAATTGCTCTGTTATTGTTAGGCTTTGCTGATGTTTCACTTTGCTGATTGACTGTCCCTAATTTACAAATTATTCTTTTTCTTACATAGTTATGTCAGGGAGAACACATAGATATAAGGAGTTTGATGCTACCTGCAATTTCAGACATGCACTGATAGTCTTAGAACATATTTTCTGTGAGGTAGGACAATTTGAACATATACACAAGCACATCAGCCTCTGAAGCAGAACAGTCCTTACTCTCATTTTTAACTCCTATTTAAAGCATTTCTTTCATTATTCATACACAGATCCATTTCACTTCTACCTCCTGGGACAACAATTTCTGGTCTCCAAAATGCTCTAACTTTAGTGTCCCAGAGTTCATCAAGAGAATCTCCCACTCCCACCCCCCACCGTATTCTTTTGAACATTGGAGCCAAGGTGGGGCCCTTTAAATTGACACGTATTAGACAACTATCTCCCACCAGATTCTTTACAATTGTCTTTCTCCCTTCTGATCTTCTTACCAGGGACCTTCTGAAACTTTTTGTGAGGTGGGAACAACTTGACTGCCCTGAAGAAATGCACATATTATAAACTTTCTCACTTCAAAGAAGTGAGCTCTATCCTTGGGCTCCCAGATGAATAATCTGCTTAAACTGGAAGGTTCATCTCTGGAAATGATAACTGTGAAGGGATAACTATGTAATATGGAAACAATAGGATGGGTCAATTAGCAATTGTTCTTGTGTGTGGCCTAATGTAAGTCACGATGTTCCGACTAACCTGCCCTGCTGCCTCCATGGGGCTAGCTCTTTACTCAAAAGGTATGCTCAGGAGCTGGAGAGAAGACCCAGCAATTAAGAACATTTGCTACCGTTGAGGATAGCCCATGTTTGATTCCCAGCACCCATGTCAGGAAGCTCACAACCCTCTGAAATTCAAGTTCAAGAGTATTCAATACCCTCTACTGGACTCCGTGGGCACTTAACCTCCTGTAAGCAGACACACACACACATACTCATAAACTGAAACAAAAACGTTTTAATAAAATACATTTTAACAAAAATATAATCAGACATGTTTGATAGCAAGTCTTAGAACATTTTTTTCTCCTGTCTTTCATACACCAGAAGAAGAAAAATCTTTCTTCAGTTGTTCAGTAAGCATATACTTTAGGAATTGGATGATATTGGTTAATGGACTCATCTTTGAATCAGTCACCATAGCCAAGAATGGTAGGGCTTAACTTAGCTGCCTCATCTCAGAGCTGGTAAAGAAGTCAGGATCCTGACACTGTCAGGATCACAAAACAAAACAGACTCAACGGGTCAAAAGCAGAAGATTCATAGCACAGGGGTTAAGTAAAGTCTTACATTTAAAATGTGTGTGTACTTGAGACATTTACTAAAAACAACTCATTGCTTCCTAGATCCAGATAGCCATAATCAAGCCATGTCCCTTGAGCCCCAGTGCTGTGTACCTTAATAGGCCAATGTTAATTGGTCACCAGTGAGTAGCCTGTGGCCTTCCCTTGCACCAGCATTTTTAAAAAGGTCCCACAGAAGCCATTTATATATTTTAGAATAGTTAACATGGCCCCACTGGGCCTGCAGCAAAGATGCATTTTGCAACATCTAATGAGTAAATGGGGCATTTAGTAAGACACAGTCTAATTACTTTGGGTCTTTGTAAAATATTAATTTAAGGCAGCCACCGCATTAAGAAATAAGTTTGCCAGGCGGGGCTCAATAATTTTGTTCTACAGCTGCCATTAATATCAATAGAAGTTTCTCGGCTCACTTGCCTCCCATTGCTTTCACGATACACCCCTAAGGCATAAAAGTAAGTTGCTGAAGATTTTTTTATTAAAGTTTCAGAATAAGATATGGAATTGTTTGTGTATAGGCATATCACCTGCATGGCTCGGGCAGTGGTTCTGGAGACTGCTTCCAGGCAGACCTGAGTTATATGCAGTGACATCTCTGTTGCCAAGTTTCTAGAGAGCATGACAATTCCAACTCCCAAAAAGCACCAATATAAAGAAAGCCACCATCACCACTTGTGAGCATGATTTGCCTTGGAATTCAAATGCTTTCCAAAAACTTTACATCATACATACACAATTTCATACTGGGGACATCAGGCTCAGGACAGAGTTCAATCTGTAAAATGCTGGGCCAGGTAAGCATAACTAGAATCCTATCCCCAGGACCCATGTAAAAAACCTGGCGTGGCACTTGTAACCCCAGTGCTGAGGAGGTAGAGCCTGGGGGCTCACTGGCCAGCCAGTCTCGTTTAATTGTCAAGCACCAGACCAGTGAGATACCTTTACCAAAGAACAAGGTGGATGGTAGCTGAAACAAAATACCAGCTGAGTTTGTTCTCTTGCTTCCACATGAGTGTTTACATGTGTGCACTGCATGCACTCGAACACATACACACATGTACACATGCAGAGAAAGATGCCAGCTGTCAACTCAAGCACACATTGAAATGAACCCTGAATGATTCTGAATTGACCTTCCATGGGAACACATGTAAACCTCTGTGAAGTTGTCTTGCCTGGGGCAGGGCAAGTCCCAAGCTGCTGACTTAGATGTTCTGAGTCCAGTAGAAAAGTACAAATTAGAAGCTTTTCTTAACATTTGATGAGGCCTTCCTCTGTCTGTGCACAAGGATAGTTTCTTAGACACATTTCTGGAAGGAAGGTAGCATTCTGGGAAATAAGCAGTCATCCTTTGCTTTCTGTCTTTCCATGGTGGCAGGTCTCAACTCTGTAGAAGCCTAGTGTTAATAATGTCTTCTGTACCATGATGAGAAGCTGTTGGGATGGGCAGAGCTGTAAAGATAAACTATTCCCTGTTGGCTCTAGAAGGATGTGCAATGTAGGGGTGGCTATGGCACAAGAAACTGGGCTAATAGGACACGCCCTAACACTCAAGAAATACAAAATGTCTCTCCTCCTAGTGTTTGCACTTAAAGTTTTGAGAAACAGTTACATTTAGTCATGCAGCATGCAAGAGCAAAAATACCTCAGGCAGTGAGGGCATAGCTATGGGAGACACCCAGGATGCCCTAATATCATTCATAGATGTCTTAACGGCTATGCTGCATGCCTTCCTGCCCTATTTATCTGATCTCATCTCCTAAAACATCCTCTGCATCTCTTATTTCTGGACTCCTGTACAAATTACAGGAGCTAATTTAATTTGGGGGTGGGCAGGCTAAGCCCCCATGTTTCCTTTCAACCCCAGCAAATATTTCATTGTTTGTAATGCCTCTTAATACTCGAAACAATATTTATGCTGCACTCTACAACATTTTATAACTTTCTTCTAATTGCCTTAGCAGGCTTTAAAAACCAGAGCTTAACACTTCGATAATAAGCGTATTAATTTGTCTAACGTTTAAGTTCTTACAAAGGAAGAGACAAGCATTAATTTTGTTTAGTTAAAACAAGCTTTGCTTTTGAACAGCAGGTGGTAATTGAAAGAAAACAAGGACTCATTAGAAGAGCGTCTGGTGGCTCATGATACAAACAGAGCACACTAGAAAACCCAAACACAAGAGCCCTGAAATAAAGTGGTCATCATCTAATTAACAGAACATGTTTTAATTACCGAGTAAACCATGCAGCGCCGTGTGTCAATTTAACTGATGTGCTAAGTGCCAGTTTACAATATCAGAAACAGACAAATAATTGGAATCTAATTACATGCAGGTCTATTGCACACCAGCGCCTCCAGCCCATCTTAATAAACAAGTTTTTACATCAAACCGTGAATAGCAAATACAGCCATGCTGTTAATTGCTACATTGTGATATTGGGACTTTGCCAGCTCTGACTATTAAAATAAGCTCTTGTGTGGATTGCAGTTTCTCTGCTACGCTTTAATTAGAATCAAATGAGAGGCAGAGATCGGGCTGTATTACTGCAATTCAATATATGTAAATAAGATAACTGGCTAATCTTTTTATTTTATTTCTGAGCCTCCATGCAATAGGCGGTTTAGTTATGCTAATAGGTTATCACTTTGCAAATGAAGTAGATTTGTGCTGTGAGATGAATCAAGAAACATGTAATCTTTGCTCGAGAGTCTAAATATTCCCCATCCTCGCACGTGGGATCTGAAGAACTTTCTTGCCCAAGATATATGGTGCTATATTTTTAATGCCCATATTGGCCTAGTTTTTCAGCGGTAGCTTTGAGTGTTGTATTTCACTTGTCTAAATAAACACATGATCCATAACATGCTATTTACAATGCTAGGACAGATATTTCAAGATAAACTCCTACAATGGAGAATCATTCATTTGAGTACTTGAAAGGTTGCAGAGGAGGTCTACATAAATACTGTATAATGCAAATTTTAAATTAAGACCAAGGCATAGATAACATTCATATTTCATACTGTGTAGAAATGTACTGCTTGTCAAAGAACTAATCAGGGATTCAGAAATATTTCAGAGTTCGAAAATGAAATCTATGGTACAGTCGCTGATGGGCCATTTTTCTGTATTTTCCAACTAGGGAAGAAGATGGTATAGCTATTGTTGAAAAATTACCAAGTAATGATCTCCTGGGAAGATTGCCTTATGTTTCATTAGAATTGTAATTAGAAGTGGCCATGACCTTGGGAAACCTGCTTCAGGAGCCAACTCTCTTCCCTTTTGTTGAAGAAAAGCTTCCAAGTTGCTTCTGCTCCTGGCCACATTCACTGAACTCCATAGAAAGGACGCAATAAAGCATGTAAATGTGCTATACTGACACAGTAGGCAGAACAGCAGAGGCAGAGGAAAGTCGTTCTCTTAATCTTAGGTGCAGTTTGTCAATGTAGATTCAAAGTACCCAGAGCTTTCTTCCTCTAGGAGATGCACTAGGTCCCACCAAACCTTAGAACTGTGATCTAGTGAACACTGGGGCAGCTCTATTGAGTATCTGAGTGTTCCCAGAACTTTAGAGGTTGCCCTGAGCCATTTTCAACTTCTGGCTTGAAGGAAGAAAGCCAAGCTACTCTCTGGCTGGAGCCGAAGGCAGCCTGTAACAATACTCCATAGACTTGGCACAGGTCCTTGCCTATTTAAATTTCCATCACACCATTGTCGGAGGCCCATGCCTTTCACATGGCTTGCCTGGTGGATGTGGTCCAACTCCCAGAAGGGAGCAAATGCACCACGCAAAATATTGGAAGGGTCCACATGTTTCCAACACCTCATCGGATACTTTAGTGCAGGGGTAAAAAACATTCTTGGTACTCTTGTTTCTGGCAAAGTCACAAAGGATTCTGGGCTGGTACCTCATCAATCTTGGTTCAAAAATGAAATGGAGTCTCCTGGTCAGTTGTCAGTAGAAGAAACACACACACACACACACACACAAATCCAGATGCCTTGGCTTCTTCCTTCCAGCCTACCACAAAAGCATGCCAACTCCAGTAACAATATATAATCATAATGTTTAAAATGCAGTGTAAATGTATATAAAAATGCACAGAGGCTGAAAAAGGAATGTAATAAGGTTAAATTTTACAAACATGATTCCATATGTTGAAAGCATCTTATAGTTATGTCAAATACAGATGAAGCTATAAATTACCGCAGAATCAGAAGTGTCAACTTTCAGGCTAATGCTGGATATATATATATATATATATATATATATGATTCTTATGAAAATATGCTAAACATAGAAAAAGCTAACAACTGTACCCTGTACCAAAAGCAAGACAGAGTGTTTCTAATGTCTGCCAACTGTATTACTCACCAGACAATCAATCTCATGTGACCGACCTCTGCAGCCAACAACCAGGAAAGCAGAAACCCACCTCTCCCACCTGTCTTGGTTGTGGTTACTCTTGCAAGATTTCCACATTATTCTATTTGCTCACTGTTAACCCTGAGAGGGCATGGTTAGCAAGGGAAAATGTTTATTCAATTATAATGTCTTTATTTTTACTTAAAACACACACAAAACTGTCAGCAATAGACAAATGAGTACTGTGGGCTGAAGCATGTGCTCACTTTATTCTATATTTGAATTCTAATAAATTATATCCATCTATTATAAAAACTATAACTGACATGCTGTCAGAACTATACACATAGGTGCCTAGATGTCCACCTAGTTCCTTGAAGGCTGTCATGTTTGGTCCAATTGGAAACATCGCTCTCTTTTGCCAAACAGTACTGTTATGTCTGTGGTCAAGAGTAATTTTTTCCCCTGGTTACAAGCTCATGATTCTGAGTGTACCTAAGCTCTAGGGGAAAAGATAGTCCTCCTTAAAAGATCTAATGATCTACTATGAGATTCAGTGCAGCATATAGATGTAATTTCTTACTCAAGCATTGCAGAACAAGTAAATAATATGGCCCCATTAGATGAAGTTCAAGTTGATAAACATTCTGCAGTTCACATGATAAGAACATGATGACAATTTTGTGGAACTTTGAGCATGTTCTTAAATATCTGGTACAATAGGTTCTGCTTTTGTCAATTCGGAC
This sequence comes from Sigmodon hispidus, assembly GCA_004025045.1. Classification (NCBI taxonomy): domain Eukaryota; kingdom Metazoa; phylum Chordata; class Mammalia; order Rodentia; family Cricetidae; genus Sigmodon; species Sigmodon hispidus. The sequence goes on from PVIH01007356.1 coordinate 11,845, forward strand.
TTGAACACAAATACTGGCTTTTCACCAGAGGTTAAAATAACTATCAAAAAGATTCTTCTGATTGGTAACAAGGGGTGGACATTTAATGAGTGTTGTGAACAAAATCCTTGTATCCTCACCTGAAAATCATATGTTCAAACCCTAGCTGAGAAGGTGCTAATATTAAGAAGTGTAGCCTTTGGGAAATGACCTGGTTAAGAGAGTGGAGTCCTTGTGAATAGGGTTAGAGACCCCAATACGGTCACATTCCCTTACTGTTGTGAGCAGATAATGAGAAGAGCACAGTGACCCATAACCAAGGGTTTCTTGCCAGACACCAAATCTGCTGGTGCTGTGAACTTCTCAGCTGATACATGTGAGAAAGAAGGCTCACTTTGTAGGTCCCAGTATATGGCCAATCAAACTAAACTGTTAGGAGAAATGGATGCTGCAGTCACTCATTTCTGATATCCCTGCCATCCTAAGACTGTCTGTTAGGTTCTCTATAGTGCTGGTTCTAAGGACTGTGACTGCATGGAGGACATCACCTATTAGGGAGAGGGGTCAGGTAACAAAAACTAAGTGTGATGGTGGGCTGGAGAGATGGCTCAGAGGTTAAGAGCGCACGTTGCTCTTGCAGAGCACTTGGATTTGATCCCCAGCACGTACATAGTGGTTCACAACCATCTGTAATTCCCATCCTAGGAAATCCTCTGAACTCCTTGGGAACCAGGCACAAGTGTGGTCCACATACATACATGCAGCCAAATACTCACACACATAAAATAAAAAATTTTTAAACCTAAAAACAACACACCAGTAAATATAATAACTTTGTCCCAAAGTAATCTCAAAGACTTTATTATATGCTAAAAGTCAGAGATTTACGTACAAAAGGGAAGATAAGAAGGTATATTTAAAGTACCTACTCTCCTAAACTTCCAAGTAGAGATGGAGTGAGCAGAGCTCCAAGGATGCCTTGTATAACTTACACAGTAGTCAACATCTGAACAACACAGAAGTTAAGAAAAAGAATAAATTTGCTGGATGGAAATCAGCCATCATAGAATTGATGGCTGCTGCAAGCCAGGTTTCTGCCAATGAGGCAGGAAGAAAGGAATATAATAGGAGTCAGAAGTTATTAGTGAGAATATAGCTGAGAATTTAGCTCAGTGGCATAGTCCTTGGCTAGTAATGGCAAGGCTCTGGGTTCAACTCCCAGCAACCAGAGAAGGAGGATTACAAAATACCAAAAACAAAAAATAAATTAAAAAATAAATAAAACAACCCCAGGAAACACAAAAGTAGAAATGTCTGGTGCTGACTAGCTGGAGGTTGACAGCTGTTCAGCCTCTTTGTCCTGATGTGCTCAGCATCCTAAGAACTAAAAATTATTCTGACTTGGGTGTAGGCTTGTGCCTTCTTCTGGAGTTTGTATGTTTACTGATCCCTTCTGGGACTAGCACAGGAATGGTACTACCACCAAGAATATTAAGAGGTCATTCTCAAAAGGAAAAACTGAAGAGGCTAAAGAGGTGTCTCAACAGTTAAGTCCATACTACTCTTGTAAAGGAACAGAGTTTGCTTCCCAGAACAGGTGGTGGGTGGTTCATAACCACCTGACCCCTGTGGTCAAGATGAAAACCTTGTGGGGGCTGAGGAAATAGTTCATTAAGCAAAATGCTTGCTGTGCAAGCATGGAAGCCTGACCCCCAAGACGAGCATGGTGGCACATGCGTTTGATCCCTGAACGCAAGAGGCAGAGACAGGAGGATCTCTGAGTTCAAGGCCAGCCTGATCTACAGTCACAGGACATCCAGGGCTACACAGAAAAACCCTGTTTAAAAAAACAAAATAAATAAATGTATGAATAGGTAGGTAGGTAGGTAGGTAGATAGATAGATAGATAGATAGATAGATAGATAGATAGATAGACAGACAGACTTGTAATCCCTATGCTGGGGAGGGAGAATAAGGCAGATACATGGAGCTAGCCAGCCTCATCTACTCAGAGAAGTCAAGGCCAAGAAAGAGATTCTATTTCATAAAACAAGTTGAACAGTACCTTAAGGTTGCCCTCTGACCTCCACACACATATGTTAATCTCCTGAATACTATCTGTGGTCTGTCTGGTTAGACAGGGAATTAAACCCAGTGCCTTGTGCATGCTGGGCACATGCTCTACCACTGAGCTACACCTTTAGCTACTTAGTACAGCTTTAAAATTTGCTTGCTGGGGTTGGAAACATCCAGTGTCTACCAGATGTGAAGTATGTGTCCTACTACTAGACTACAATATGATTTTAAATAGATTGATAATAAAAGAAAGTGAAAGAATATGAAGATTACAACGTTTGAAGCCAGAACGTCAGCTATAGAGAATTTTTATTACTCCTAAGTAACTATTGTTTAATGTGGGTGAAAAATTACAGATTCAACACATATGTATGTGCGTATTATAAAAGAACTGTACTACATTCAATATGGAATATTTTCTTCTACCCTGGAGCAAAAGGGGAAAATGTAAAAAAAATAGAATTACTACCATGGCACAGGCTAAGATAATACAATTCTAGCTACTCAGGAGGCTGAGACAGGTAGGACAATGGGCCAAGGCAACCTGTGAAAATTAATCATAGCTTATCTAGGCATGTAGTTTAGTAGTAGACTATTTGCACAGCATGAGCAATGTCCCAGATTCAATCCCCTGTTCTGGGGAGAGACAGAGAGATACAGAGAAGATAAGAAAAAGACAGATAACATCTGAGGATAACAACTGAGATGTAGCCTCCATCTACATGCATGCAAACATCCATACATATGTGTGCACCCACACTCAAGTGTGTGTCAGCAGAGTTTTTCACTGTGAAAGGCCATGCCCATAGTAGACAGTCAAGTAGTATGAATGACCCAGGTTTTGCCTTCTAAAAACCTATATACTTAGCTGGTTCTTGAAATATTTGTGTTCTTGAAATGTCACGCTTCTTTATGAATCTAAGTACCAAAACCAAAAGAGGGGTCAAGAGAACCTAAGAAACTCCCCAGCCTAATTTTGATCTGCCTTGCTATGTGATGAGATTATTCTCCAAAATGTCTTGACCCTCTTCACCCACAGCCATTTTAGCATCAGGACCAAGGAACACGGTGCTGATGGTGCTTGATTATTAGCTTGCAGGTTACTCTAGGAAGCTATTTATTCTTCCCTGTGGTTTTACTTCTCTCTAGACAAAACTAACGCTTTCAGACATCTTGAGAATGCTATAGTTCATCTTTAACAGATAGAATTTTGTTCTTATTTTGTTAAATGTTACATTTACATAATTGTGTATGTCATTGGTGTTTGTGAAGATACACCAAAAAAGTAGAAGTTTTCCTGCCTAAAGCCATAAGAATTAATCTACCCCGAACCCCCACCAAGACAACTTCTCCTATCCAAATCAGGACCCAAGCTTAATTTTAGATAATGAGGGCAAATAGTCTTTTTCTGCTCTAAGATTAGTCTAATTCTTTGCATAGAAGTTACCCTGGTGTCAAGGATTTTGTTTTAAATCACAGAACACATTGAGTTAGAAATCTCTGACACTAGGCCAAGTGGCATAGCTTGGAGTTGTTCTCAGTTTTTTTGTTTTTGTTTTTTAATCAAGTGCCCTTAAAATTTTATGCCTTAGTTACTTTACTCAATTCTAGTAATAAAATCACTAAGTGACTAATAAAATAGCACTAGGTGACTAAATGGTTAAGTATAGAACTTGCTGTTGCTGAAATAGTCCTATCTCTAGACACAAAGATATTTATATGAAAACTGCATTCTTTATAACTAACCAGAATCTTATTTTGCTGTGGCCAAATGTAATGGGCATCTGTTGTTTTTGCCTGCCCAGCACATATTCCTCCTTTTACTATTAGCGAACATGGAGCTGGGCTGCTCTAGGATGGAAGAAGAATCAGTTCCAAGTCTTATTAGTTTGTACATCTGGGGAGGACCCTCATCCTTTCCCACAACCCCCCCCCCATCACCTCTCTTGAAGGGCAGTGCTGTGACTCAGACCCAAGCAGACATTACAGTCTTTCCTCTTGGCCACAGAGATTGGCTCAAAATGAATGTGTGTTTCCAGCCAGACCAAAGAGATTCAATTCAAAGAATCTTACTGGAGTGACTGGAATAGAGAGCTCCTATTCCCAGAAATGAATCTAAGAGAATGGCAACCTGAACATACCAGGGCAGCCTTGTGACAAACCCCACACAGTAGGAGAAAGATGGAGGCCAACTCTTGCAACAAAGTGGAACATAGCTGGATCCCGGAATCTGCCATCCTAAGAAGGGAGCCTTTTAAACATTCAGGAAATAATTAGGTCCCACACACATACAGTGCTTTGAAACAGATTTATGCATTTATGTCTCTCACCACTAACATAATTTCCCCTAATTCATGAAATTCCAAGGCATGGTTTTCTTTCTTAATCAATCTAATGCTGGTGAAATTTCTATTTCCACTTATTGCATAAATATGTGCTGAATACATATGACTTAAAGCAATGAAATGGACAAGAGAAATTATATTCAGCATTATCTGTGCCCCTAAATGAAAATGTGTCAGATATTCTGTAGAAATCGGTTAATAATTTGTTATTTCTGTTTTCTTTTCTGCAAGGAGAGTGCAGTGTGATTTCACCTCATGGCAATGTCTTAGGTCATAATTTTAACACAGTATTTAGGAGCTTCGGTTTGGCATCAGATGCCTTGGTTTAAAGCCTGGATCTGTCTCTTAACTGTGTGACTGACAAATTATTTAGACTCTCTGAGTGTTGACTTCCCTATTTGGAAGATAGCATAAACACAACTAGATCAAGCCATATTTTAAGGATGCAGAAAGAGCTTATAAAGTACACAGTACCTTGAAATATGGTAGTTTTTAAGTATAATCACTTAATGTATTATTCAGTAAAACTCTACAACAGCTTCACTTTTTGCTTTAGTATCCAGAAAGAAGCATACTACTTTAGTTTCTGCCTACATCCAAGCATGATTTCTGTACCTCAGAGTCCACTCAGATAAATAAATGAGTGCTGATCAAGGCCACTGAGCTTTCTCACAGGCACCTAAATTCCATCATGTCCAAAACCAAATTTAATATTTCTATCCTTCCCCAAACTCAAGTCTCTTCCTGTGGTGTCAGCATCAGTAAGCACCACCACTGTGTCTTCCAGTGTCAGCTCACTCCCACAGCTCCTCCTCCCCGCACCTCAAATCAGTAGCCAAATTAATTCAGAAACCTTTTCATTGGTCTTCTTTTCTCTATCCTTTTCCCAATGGCCATATAGTAGCCAAAGTGATTTTCTTAATTAACACATGTCCTATAAATCAATAATGGTTTCTCACTGGTCCTGGGATTAAAGACCAAAAATTTCTTTCATTCTCCTGTTTCTGATGTCTTCATTACTCCAGACCCCTTCAATCACAGCCCCCTTACCATCCCAAGGTCTTGCCTAAGGAACTCATCTCCCTGATCTACTCTATTTCCCTTTATGAATTTTTCAAGGGTGGATTTTTTTGCCTAAACAGTATACTACCCACTTCTTTCTGTATCTCTTTGCTACTATTTAGTCATGTCTATTATGTCTCAAACTATCTGCTACATCCTCTTCATTCTCCCTCTGCCAGGGCTAGAGTCTGCAATACAATAGCATCATGTAACTTCCTACCACAAGACTTGCCACACACAACATTTTCTAACATTGTATGGATGTGAATATATAAATACAGCATAGTACAATAATCAAATTTATTGTCTAGAACCTGGTTTAGAAAAATCCCAGTGATACTGACATAGTCATGAGGTTGCTTGTCAATATCATATGGGAAAAAAATCACCTTGATTTCACTAGCCTCAACCTTCCATCATTTCTTACTAATGCAAAGGGAGACAACAGTACAGAAACATGAAAGCAGTGCTGAGCCCTTTTCATCAGTAGACCACAGAGAGTGTGCATCCATCACATGATAGACGTTCTCCATGCTCACCACCATTTCTACATTATATTATTGATGTCCTCCTACAGAAGCACATATACATTAGAGCAGATTTTTAAATGACTTGAATAATGGTTACATTATCATTGCTTTTCACATAACCTGTGAATCTCATAGACTTGAAGGTAATGTTTTGAGCCTTCACCATACCTCAGAAGGGAGTTTTTCAAACCTGGTACAGGAGAGGCACAGATTCTGTTGCTTGAAAAGAATTGGTTCAATGAGGTCAAGCCACAGGTGGCTGACTCACACACTCATCTTCAGAAAGTCTAGCAAATTGGAAACCCCATCACATACATGCTGAACAGGTAAAATCTGGGTATATTTCAATATGGCATCATTCACATTTATATTCCTGTGGCTTTGAATGATGCCCTTATCTGAGGAGAAAGTGGATATGGGTGGCTTCTTCTGGGTCAACTCCAGGAAAGTGAGACCACTGGCTTATTCAGTTACACAGGGTGAGATCGTGCTTAGCAGATAGCATTACAATTTTTAAAGTTATCACAGAGGCCAGAAGACTATATAAAAGGCATCTGGCAACATGGACCTTGTATGATAAAAAGATAGATGAGAGTGTTGTCACTGAACAAGTGTGATCTATTTTATGAATTTCTATTTATAATTTGACTTGGGGTGGTTTTAGGTTCACACTGCTCATGTAAACATCTGCTACACCCTTTGTTCTTGCATTCATGGTGGCACCTTGTGTTCTAGGGAATCTGTGAAACATGGTAGGCCATTGACTGAGCTGACAGCTGAGCTTTTTAGTTACCCACTGCAAAAATGCTTGCTGAAATCAGGTCCCTTCCAAGTACATTCCAACGGACATAATTGGACTTTGGATTGGGAGCTAGAGAAGACCATTTTTAAGTGTTTCTGTGGCTATATGGACTTTTAGGAGGCCTCCAGGAGCTATTTCTGCATTCTGATTTCATGCGTTCATCCATCGAGCACATGTGTCAGGAATTTATTGTTTGGAGTATGACATGGGAGAGTTACTATGTTAATGACTCTCCTGTCTGTGACAAAGTACCTGACAGAGGAAAGTTAAAGGAGGAGATCTTTGCTTTGGCCCAGTTGCAAAGGTGGCTAGAGGAGCTCAGTCTGTGTACGTGGGTATAGTCAGAGGTTTCTGTCCCACCAGAAACTCTCAAATACCCAGGATCTGCTTCTCAAAAAAATCAACTCAGAGGCTTAATATTATATAGTACCTGCTTTGATAGTCGCTCAAGCTTATTATTCTTGCACTTATAATAACTTATAATTCTTATCTATGTTTAGCCACATGACTTGGTACCTTTGCTCACTCCAGCATTCTCAACTTGTTTCTTCTGGGTATAGCTGGTGTCTGCTATTCTGCCCTTCTTCTTACCAGAATTCTCATAGTCTGGTCACCCAGCCTATATTTCCTGCCTGGCTATTGACCAATCAGTATTTTATTAAACCAATACCAGTAACAAATATTTACAGTGTACAAGAGCATTATCCCATAGGTGGGAGCTATGGCATGGCTTGTTCACATCTTGATGAATGGGAAAGAATAATATCAGACAAGAAATAGATATCAACTATGACATCCATCCCTATGGAACCATTTCAGCTACTAGGCCATAGTTCCACCACAATTTTGCCCATCACCTGGGGGCCAAGTGGTAAAACATATGACTGTGGGTGATATTCCCATTCGAATCCTGACCATGTGTAAATCAGTGTTAAAAAAAAAATAGAAACCAACCTTATTTCAGGAATGACCTTTCAGTTCTGATCCTAAAGAATTAGCAACAGGTCTACAAATTCTGTGTGTTCTTCTCCTCTGTGGGAAGGGCAAAATGAAAGCTTCATTCCAAAGAGCTCATGTTTTCAAGAGGACAGGGCTCAGATTGCCTGTGTTGACATCAAGTGAGCTCCAATGTGGCCTACCTTACTCAGTGGAAGAATTCCAGATATTTCTGAGCACATTTGTTCTAAGAACCATTATTCTGGGTGATAATAAGAAGAATTTGGAAGAGTGTAGAATGCTGTGCATTTGGTCTCTACTATCTCGAAGACCTGGCAGCCAGCAGTGCAGAATCACCAAGAAGCAGTGTGTTTAATTACATTTCCTAGTCATACAGGAACTGGTCCTCTACTTTCACTCTTGATGGCAAATAAGTCCAGATAGCTTGTCCTCTTCAATATATTGTTAAGGAGTGACTGAGACACTGTATTGTAGTTTCTGAGACGGTGTTTTGTCTCAGTAGATACTGAGATAGCAAACCTGTCTGTGAAACACCTCCAGATGTTTCAAGGCATCTTGTTCTGAAAACTATTATTCTGGATGGTATAAGTGCACTGCTATGCCCAATTTCCTTTATCATCCATCAACTTAAGAAAAGGAAAAAATATATGTATGCAAATATCTACCCATCTGCGCCAGACTTAAAGGGGACATGAGGGTTGGACAGGAAGCAAGTGAGCTTTGCTCACACTCTGTAAAAAGCTGTGTGTCTTTTCATCTCTCTTCTGCAGTGCATATTATTAAAAAACCAAGCCCAAGAGGACAAAATAAAAATAAAATTTGTTTGGAAATAAAATAAGATAGATCTACAGGCTTCTATGACCTGGCCTCCCTTACCAAGTTGAGGGTAAATGGACAGTGACCATGCACTCTATGTCCTCAATAAAATTTCACTTACTTAACATTTCTCCTCCTTCACATGTCCAGGCTGCATTTCACTGCAAATGACCTCCTCAGTCAGGAAAATTTGTGTACTGAGATGTTAGTAGGGAAAACTGTTGCGGGCTGAGACTGAATCATCACTACCAGAGTACATTTAAATGATACACTGCTCATTTCTCATTTGCTTCACTTTGGTTGTTTGTTTGTTTCTAGATTCTTTGGTGAGTGAAAGGTTGCCATGCCCTTTGCCTGACTTCCTGAGTATTTCTAAGTTTTGAATACGAAAAAGGCACCCACAGCCATCTCTCTCTTGCATTTACTAGGTACAGTGATAACAATATCCATGGACACACAGACTGCATTTGGAAAGGAGCCCAGCTTTGCAGAGAGAGCTCAGTCAGTAAAGTGCTTGGTGAACAGTTGAAATAATTTGAATTCAATTCCCAGAACATGTCTTTAAGGAAAAAAAAAAGTCCAATGTTGTGCATATTTAGAACCTCAGCACCAGAGAAAGGAGAGTTTATGTTGTGAATACTAGGCCAATGTGAGACCTTGCCTCAAAAAAAGGAGGTAAATAGCACTTGATTAATGACATTCAAAGTTGGCCATTGGCCTACACACAAAGACAGACACACACACATATACACACACAGAGACACACAGAGAGACACACATACAGAGAGAGAAAGGAGAAAAAGAGGAGAGATGCATAAGTACACACACATGCATCTGTGTATATGTATATATATATGTATATATATATGAGCATGTACTCACATACACACAAAAACAAATAAAAATATAATTTAAAAAATAAAGTAAAATACATTTAAAAAGAGTCCCAAAGTGACTCTACTTAAGTGTTCCTCAATATTCTACCATAGAAATGTTTAATTATGTAAGAGATGCAATATTCATAACTCCTTATTGGGCACACACTGGACATCTTCTCATTGAAAATGTTGCAGATGGGTTAGCTATGAATTAACTCTTCCTTATTTCAGTTTGTATTCTTCCCAACTGGCTAAAATAAAAAAGGCTCTGGGTGTTATGTAAGACATGTAGGAAGTCCATAAATGGCAGATTTTTCTGAAAAGGAGAAGTTGAAGACAGAAATGGATAAACACATATAATACATGATGTGAAAGCAAGTGTGTGTGTGTGTGTGTGTGTGTGTGTGTGTGTGTAGATCAAGTCATTGTTAAGTTTGTTAAGTGTCTGTCTTAATTGTTTTCCACCAATTTAGCTAAACAGACTAAGGCAGTAAGTCGTGTTCCTTCTTTCTCTGATGCCCCAATGCTGAGGATACAGATGAGCACAGCCTCATTTGGCTTTTTCTGGGGGTGCTGGAGAGGCCAACTCAGGTCATCATCTTGTCTGATGGAGTCATTTTTCCCAGCCCTGGAGACATTCTTGTTAACATACAGGTGCCAGACTTTCATCTCAGGCCTTCTGAATTCAATATATGAAGATGGTATCCAGATGGGTATGCTGTAAATGGCTGTGTTTTTATCTACACATATATACAGGGACAGTAAGTCTGATGTTAGCTCTTGGTGAGTCAGGCTGTAAAAGCAGATCTAAATTCCTCACATTCTCTCACCATGTAAAATTATTTCAGGGTATCCTGGATCTTTAGCCTCAAGTTAAGTACAACAAAGAACACTTGGATGAAGAAAAGGTCATTTCTGTCCTTAAGAAATGTACAACTCTTTAAAGTCAAGATCATTTGTCTGTGGATGAGGTGGAAGCAAAGTCACCCTATATGTTTCAGGACAATGCAGAAGCAGCAGGGAGCTCCTTCAACTGAGGCAGCAAACTGTATGTAGCACGAACTGCCAAGAGGTATTCCAGGTTTGTTCTTGCTTTGCTGCAGTCCTGGAAGGAGCCCAGATCTCTCTAGCTGCTACACCGTTCCCAATGATTCAGCTCCTGTGTTCACACTGGACACCTGTTCTTTCCCTATCTGCTCTCTGTCTCCAGGCACAGCATCCTTGTTTCTGGAAGAAAGAAAAAGCAAAGAAATAAAAAGTTATCAACTGAGATTTTTTTTTTTAGTTTAGTCTTGTAAGACAATAGCTTCCCAAGAAGTTTTTCTCATCAGCCAGAACTGTGCACATAGTCCTGATCAGAAGGGAATACAAAGAGCTGGCCATTTTTTACCTAGACACAAAATCATCCCTAACAGAAATAGGGTTACTAGGGAAGGAAAAAGAAAGAATGAAAAGTAAGTTGGCAGTAAGGTCCTTGGAAAGTTTGCCATGGTGAAAGGGAGCCTGGGGTATAATAGGTGCTGAAAAAATGACTCTGCAGTTAAGAGAGATTGCTGCTCTTGTAAAGGACTTGGGCACCTGAATACACATGTACACACATGCACATACACACACACATACACACACACAAACACATACACACACATACACACACACATATACACACACACAAACACATACACACACATACACACACACACATGCACACACAAACACATACACACACATACACACATATACAAACACACACACACACACACACACAGGGCGGGGGAGGAACAGGCTCAGCAGCAAATACCTGTAATCCCAGCCCTGAGGAGACAGAGACAGGACAATTTCTGTTCACTGGCCAGCTAGTTTAACCCAATCATTGAACTACAGATTTAATGAGGGGCCCTGCCTTGAAAACAAAGTTTCCAGTGATTGAAAAAGTCACACAACACCAACCTCTGGCTTCCACATGCATGCACATACATGTATACACTTACAAACACACACATAGTGTTTAAAAAATATAAAAAGAAAGAGTCCATCCTACTTTGGAGAGTTCGAGCTTAGTACTCAGCTAGAAGACGTGCCCCTCTGCCCATCTGATGTAGGAGCTCCTGCTGTTGGTAATGGCCACTTTCCAGACATTCATTGGCTTACTGGCTCACAGAGAGCACTCAGCTGCAGCATCTTGGGACGCATTTCACTCACACACATAAACACAGCAGTGACTGTGGCACCAGCATGTGGCTAGTCCATATTATGGGATATCTTTTACTGTGGCAAATGTCAGTATTCAACATAATTTCTGCATACAATTACCTCATAGAAGTCATATTATTCTGACTGTGGCTGTTAATATTAAAAAAAAATTACAGCAGTTACTACATAGTGAGACCCTGTACCCACCCCCATTTATTTGTTTTCTTTTAAAGCTGAACATAGTAGCACATGCCTCTAATCCCAGCACTTAAGAGACAGAGAAAGGCAGATCTCTGTGAATTTAAGGCCAGCTTGATCTACATAGTGAGTTTCAAGCATGGCATGGCTATATAACAAAACCCAGTCATGTGTCTGTGTACATATATTTATAAACAGTAATGGCTAGTTAATGGCATTTTATGTCTGATATGATCCAATTTTAGAGAAGGTATACCTTTAAAAAGGAGTAATTAATGTCCCAGATAATGTTTTAGCTCTGGTTTCATTCACACTAGCCTTTTGAGTTCCTGTACATTGTTACTTCATGTACAGTGTTTTTGTAAATGTAATCATAAGTGTGTTTCCGAATTCCCTTGCTTTTATAACTCTATTTCCTGGATTTAATTACTTCTTAAGGATCAGTTAATTTGAGATTTATTTCTTTTGCCCTGTCAACAAGCTGGCTCTTACTTCCTGAAGAGATTAATTTTAAAATCAGAAGAAAGGTTTGAGTTTGACCACTAGGCAAGGCTGCCTGTCATTCAGAAAGAACTGGCCTAGAATCATTCAAAATTCCACCACCACCACCCCCGCCCCTAAAAGCTGGTAAAAGAAGAAGATGTTAAGAATTAGAAACACACTTGCTGAACACCCCTACTTCTGTCCCAGCTGCTTGCTGGAACCATAAGAAATTAGGTTGTGCTATTGGTATTCAAGAAGAGCTATTATATTTTCCTAATAATAACTTCAATAATAATATAACCTTTGTTCAACATGGGCACCTGGCTAGTAAAATGAGACCCCAGATGTCAATGAAATACCTACCTCAATATCAGAGCTAAAAGTTAATAAATTCATAATATGAGTAAAGAAAATAATAATAATACCTTGCTTCTCTCCTAGGAATTCAAAGTAGTGTATGGGTACCATTTCATTAATCTCTATGTAAATCTTAGGTGCATGATAGGGAAAAAAAAAGTTAAGCCTAAAAAGAAACTGACTATGGAATTACAGTCTGTTTCAGTTTCAAAACACATCTACTTTTCTCCTTCTTCATATGTGGTCAAACCTGCATTGAGCTTGCTTGAATGATGATATATATTATATATGATGATGATTCTGTCTCCTAAGCTCATCCTAATGTTGATCCCTGATAAAGCTATCAGAACTTTAAATGAGATAATACCATGCCCCTTCTTACACCATTTCAATAAATCTTCTCCTCCCAGTCTTCCCACTCTATCATAACTGACTTTCTTTCCCACCAATGGGAAAGATGTCTATGGGGCCTTTCAATATGCTGATCGTACTGGGCACAATCGGGTATTAGCTTTTTCCATTGTCTTTCCTCAAATCCTGCTCTCAGTCCTCTAGTTAAAACTTTTCTGCTTCCTACCTAGAGAGCTGGGTCCCCTGAGTCACTGTTCACCCTGCATGTGTGTATCTCCTTTTAGCATTCTGTTGGCTTACAGTTAGCTTCCTTTTTGCCTATGTTTGTTACTTGATGTCCCTTGCTCTCACACCACTCACAGCTCAAGTGTAAGCTCTAGAGAACAAGCAAGTTAACTAAGATATACCATTGCCATATTGCCACAGCTTCGTATGATGTCTGAAACACAGTTAGAGTTCTTGATTATTATTTCAGTGCATGGCTGAGCGAATATTGACATTAACGGTTGTCTGTCTCCTGCAGAACCACTCTTGTTCTGCTATTTTTCATAGTCACATCTAAATTCAAGAGGTGTATGTGCATTTGTGCACAAGCGTGGACACACACTGGCTGAACTTGTATTTTCTGCCCATGCTATCTGTGGTACTTCATGATGACCTCATACTTGCTAGTGCCAACTTTGCTCTCTCTGCAAGTAATACCCAATATCCAATCTCTTCCTATGGAGAAGCTCACTGCCTGCATTCAAGTCTCTTGTTTCCTCCTGGCAAAGCCTTTGTTCATGTTGAGTTGTCCTTTGATAGAAAGATGCTTTCTTTTCATCTAGGGCCCAAATTGTTATAGATTGGATAAGACAAGGAGTATGAGCTGGCACAAGAATGCAGGGGCAGTGTCCAAAAACAAGTAAGTGGAAATAAAATTGCATCTGCAAAGGTCCATGTTATTAATGCTACAGATCCTGTTACATTAGTGACTTTCATCTGTAGTCCCTTTTGGGCTGTTGTGAGTTTATCAAATTCCTGTTGATAGATCATAAATCTAATTGTCTCTTTACAGACCTTTTTCTAAGCAAATTTCGTTCAGGTATTTGAGTATGAACCAAGCCCTGACTTTAATTTATTGCCAGGAATTAGCCTCTTTAATAGACTTAGAAAACATAGCCACCATAACCTCAGCGCACTCAGATGCCTAGCTGCTAATCAAATCCCCCTCGCTTTCTTTGCAGAAGTACAATTGTTTGGAGGCTGAAGAGTCAGAGTCTTTTCTACATGGGAGTAACTCCAGTGGGGGACCCATTCTTCATTACATCTTCCTATCAGTCAGTTCCAATTATATTCATTGTGAGAGCTTCTCATTGGACTTAGTGTATTGTAGTAGGCAATGGGCAGTGGGCAGTGGCAATGGACAGACCAGCCCATAATCACCCCAACCTTGAGCCATATCAATCCTTTCCCAGCTTGTCATAACCCACTATTTCATTTGCTTTTTGAATGGGAAAATAGACATGAACATAATCCGTTGTTTAAGTCAAGGCCTCTCATTTGTCAAAGTATTAGTGATCAATCATCAGCATAAACACAACTGTCCATGAATCTTGACAGGTGAAATGATTTTGTTGCATTTGAAAACGCATGACTCTAACAGTAGACCCTTTTGCAACTCTTAACATGATTATCTTTAAAGCCCAGCATTTTCAGTGCTTTTCTGACAAGTGCCTGGGAAACTCCTGCTGACTTATCTACTCTTATGAAGTTAATACCACCATGGCCCCTGCTGTCTCCTGCTGGGAGGCCACCTAGGCTGTGACAGAAATTACTTTCTTGGTATGCACATTATCCTTTGCTGTGGAAATGTCTTTATTCTTTAGCATCTGTTGTCTTTTGGAGGAACTTTTTGTTTGTTTTTTAGAAGGGAAATGGGTTTGACACATTGATCAAATCAAGTATTTCCCAGCACTCAGCCTGAGAAGTCACGAAACAGATAACAATAACTGAAAAAAAGTCAGAGCAGCTCTCCACTGTGAGATTGCAAGCAGCTCTAGATACTTTCACAGTGGAATCTGCAGACCCAAAAGAAGGGAAATATCATCTGGTAGCTAGACAAATGGGTTCTTCCTTGGTGACAGCATTTATTAAGTGTTTATTAGGTGCCAAGACCTGTGCAGGAAGCTTCTCATTTGCTATCTTATTTAATCCCCCATAACCAATGAGTTACTATTATACTCCCTGCTCAGGAGCTACCCAAAAGCTGTGTGAAGGGAAGCAAAGGTTAAGTAAGATGTGGAGTCAGTGCTTGACCCTCAGCTGTCTGACTCCAGAGTGCTCTCCTCGGCCACCCAGAACAGTACATTCTTGTTATGTCCTATGGCCTTCGCCTCTTCCCTCACTGCTTCTGGTCCATGGTACTTTCATTGAAACTGCTCTGAAAAGTTCTGGGAGGGGCTGTTCAGATCACAAATGTGTACACACATGTGCATGCCAACAGGTAACTGAGACAAGATCAAACTAGGGTCTGTGCTCATTATATTGTGGTTCTACCTTCTTCCTTAGAGAATCATGCTGTAGGACACTTTCAGGATCTGGGACATTCAAGCTATGCACATAGCCACTACTCTGATTATTAAAATAGCAAGATGCTTAAATTATAGCATTTTTTTAATATTTAGTTTTCTATCCAATCTTGCATTTTTTCTTGCTTCTCTTCTGTGCCTTCCTCCTTTCTTCTTGCTCTTGAGAAACTAACACTTCCACACAGACTCTGCTCATCCCTTAATCCCAAGCAAGCTGTGTTTGATTCCTGTGGCCCCTACTGCTGTTATTTTTTTAAAGTACATTAAAAAGAAACTGTTCTTTGGAAAAATGAACAGAGGTGCCCACACTGCTGTAAAAAAGTTTCTTCAGTGCACTCATTTTTTAAAAGCACATTTTTCTGTTTCAGTGTGGTTATTATGCACAAGATATGAAATGAGATAATACTGTGTGAACTCTGGGAAGTTAAGAGTGAGATCCAATTCAAACCAAATCTTAAAAGCACATGGGAGGCCAGGGAGCCAATTCAGTTGGTAAAGTGCTTGCATTAGAAGCATGAGACCCTGAATTCAATTTCCAGAACCCATGAAAAAGAAAAAATCAGGCACTGTGACTTGGAATCCCAAAGTTGAAATGTTGAAAGAGTGGAGATGGGTGGTTCCTGGGACTCATGGCTGGCTGGCAAGCCTAGCCAAATATGTGAGTCACAGGCCAGTGAGAGACCCTGTATCAAAAACGAAGGTGCTGAGAAAGTATATGTTGTAAGAAGTTTTTGACTCATCTGGCCCAAGGTCAGGACCTGCCCACAGCTCCACTGCTGTTTAACCCCAAATAATGACTCAGATGCTTATATTAATTATATGTTGTTTGGCCTACGTCTCAGGGTTATTGTTAGTTACTTTTGCATCTTGACTCAACCCATTTCTATTAATCTGTCTTGCCACATGGCTCATGGCTTACCTGTACTTCACTACATATTGCTTCTTGGGAAGCTGGATTGTGTCTCTCCTGACCCCTCCTTCCTTCTCCTATATCTATGCTTGGATTTCCTACTGCTTCTAAGCTCTCTGCCATCAGCCAAAACAATTCCTTTATTATCCAATGGTATTGACAGCATGCACAGACATCCCACATTAGGTATATGCTTTTGTGTTTGGGTGAAATACTTTGTAGATCAAGCATTAGGTAGAGCTCGGGGAATCCTGCTGAAGAGAGGAAGAAGGGATTGTAGGAGCCAGTGGATCAAGGACATCACAAGAAAACCCACAGAATCCACTAAGCAGGGCTCATAGGAGTGCACAGAGACTGAACCAACAACCAGAGAGCCTTCATGGGACTGAATTAGACCCTCTGCATATATGTGCCAGTTGTGTATCTTGGTCTTCTTGTGGGATTCCTAACAGTAAAAGAAGAGGCTGTCTCTGACTCTTACCGGCTTTTGAGACTATTCTTCATACTGAGAAGGTAGAGTGGCGGAGGACTGGGAGGAGAGAAAGAAGAGAAAACTACAGTAGGAATGTAAAATAAATAAATAAATAAATTATATGAAAACAAACAAACAAAAATCAAGGTAAACCATGACTGAGAGAGAAGACACCCAAGGTTGTACTCTGACTTTTGCATGCATACACATGCTTATGTGTGCTCACACAGACATATGTGCACAGAAATTAATGGAAGAGAAATAGATATATGTTTGCTGACATGCATGTGAGTAAAGATTTCCCACAACTAAGTGGAACACTCGTAAAGCAATGTACAACTATTTATAACAGAGATGTTGTATAGAGATATTAGAAGCACTTGATAAAAAGAATTCATATAAACATTGAAAAGCTTTGTAAACAACATAGTGGCTAATAGGACAATGTGACAAAGATATGGTAATAGATAATCAGCTTTCAAATTAGGCACAAGAACAAGAGACACACAGAAGAGAAGCACATGCAGGCAGGCAGAAGTCATAAGACAGTTAAATATATGATTTGGGTGGAAAGGACTGATACCACATGATCCATGACAAAGGTAGACTGAATCTAATAGAGACGCAGACTCGGTGGCAGGAGTCACATTTGATTTTGGCATTGTGACATGAATAATGAAGGCTTTAAATGGATTAACTTGTCATCTGTGTGATGGATGACTTGAGATAAAGAAGTGAGCAGGAAGACAGACAGATAGACAGACAGACAATTATGAAAAGCTGATGTGTTCCTAAACTTCACAGTTCACATAACCATCGCACTTTCAGTGAGGACTTCCCTGACTGCTTCATTTGTAGCTCCCATCCTTTCCCCCAGGAAGACAAGATTTGGACTCCCGATAGTTAACCGAAGGATGACTAAGAAAGTGATGGAAAAGAGGCAGAAGCCATGGGGCTTCTGTGTGGTCCCCCAAAACTTATAACCACCTTTCTCTGTGTAAGCAAAACTGGTGTGTGGTAACAATCCATTTATGTGAGCTTCCTGCTGTTCTTGTAAGAACCAAGTGATAAGCCTTGTGTTGTATTGTAACTAGTACACACTTTTTTCCTAATTAACACAGTGATGGGAATTCTTATCATCAGTGGAATCTCACAGTCTGTGAAATGGAGTGATTTGGGCAATACTGTGATAGCAAACAAAACACTTACAACAGGTGACATCTTATCAGTAAATTTTCCAGGAGGCTTTTTCTGATGCATACAGTTGAAATACACTGTGAAGCATTAGCATGGCAAGTATTTTCTCTTTAAATGAAAGATCAATTATTTGTCTGCCAGTTATTCTCTTCAAGTACAAGATTGAGTCAACATTTTTTACAGTTTATTTATTTATTTATTTGTGGGTCCTTTCACTCAAGATATTAATTTCAAGGTGCATCCATGTTGTAGTGTATATAACAACATATTATTGCTTCTTTGTGTCCAAAGACTATCCTGTTACATGATTGTGTTGTATTTATTCAGTTAGTGGTCCCTTGACCTATTTAGAAAACATTTTTGGTCTCTTAGCCTCTTCAGTTATCAATACAATACTTTGAAGCTCAGAACTAAAAATGCGTGTGTGTATATATATATGTGTGTGTATGTGTACACATAGCATACACACACATAGCATCTCTCAACCAAAGGTTTTAAAAACAGGATAAGTATGATTAGTTTTCAATTATTTTATTTTATATTTATTTATTTTATAGCCATAGTGTTCTATCTACATACATATCTGTGTGTCACATGTGTCTGGTACCCATGGAGGTCAGAAGAAAGGATTATATCCCTTGGAACTGAAGTTACAAACAGTTGTGAACCATCATATCAGTACTTGGAATTGAATCCTGGTTCTCTGCAAGAGCAACAAATTCTCTTAACCACTGAGCCATCTCTCCAGACCCCTCAAATTCTTATAAAGTTGGTGGTTAATTTTTTATGCTCAGAAAATTGATAAGCACTTTAGCAAAGAGGCATTTTCCAGGTCTTACCCATTCACATAAAATTAGTGATAGAAAACACTTGTTAGTTTTCTTCTCTTGCAGTTTGTGATGGCTAATCTACATTGTCAAGGTTAACTGAATGTAGAGTTCCCTAGGACACATACCTCTGAGCAGGAGTTTGTGGAAGACCTACTCAGAATACAGAGGTACCGGCCTTCAGACTCGGGCCCCAGGATAAATAAATATAGCATGAGAGACAGTGAGTGGAGCACCAGATTCTACTTTGCTTCCTGACTGTATTCTAGCTGCCTCGTGCTCCCTTAAGAGCTGAGTTCCCACCATACCTTCCCCATTCTGTTATTTTATTACAAGGATAAGTAGAAAAACTAAATGACAAACAATTGTTTGGGTCTAGGAGATGTAGTGTAGTTGGTACAGCGCTTGCCTGGTACTCACAAGGCTTGAGTTCAGACTGATTCTGTGTCTGTCATTTTAAGCAATGTACAATATAAATGATGTCTCTCTTTCCAAAGAACTGATGCTCTGCAATAAGGAAGACATTTGACAAGCCAGGAGACATTTTTAGATGTTGGTAATTGCCAAGACAAAAAAGTATGATGAGGCACTTCAGGGAGTAACCAGTTTAGATTTGTGATCAGGAGCAATCTCAGAGCGGGGGATATTTGAAACAGGATCAAATCATGACAAGTTTTCTGTGAAATGTCTAGGCATAGACATTTCTACAGCTGAAAATGTTCTGGGTGGGAGTGAGCGAGAGTGTTCATGGGAAAGAATGGAGTTACCACGAAAAGGCCAGATGAGTTTCCCACTTATCCTCCCATGTTTTCATATGCAAAGATTTCGTGTGTGTGTGTGTGTGTGTGTGTGTGTGTGTGTGTGTGTGTGTGTGTGTGTGTTAGTCCTCCTCAAGTTCTCAGGTTGAATTTTCAGACTCTGTGTGTGGCCACATAGAGGGCATGGTTTTGAAGCAAGGTATAGCCCAGGGCCTCTCAACATGATCTGTGTTGGTTAAGTTTATCTCATGATTTCATTTTACTGTTCTCCACTCTGCTACAGGACACTACACTGGCTGTGGAGTCCTTCAAACCACACTTGCCACTTGGAGTCCTCTTTGGATTGCCCACTTAAGAGTGCTGGAAGGGAAGGCCTCTTCCTTCGGGAAGCAGGAAAGCCTCACTCTTCTCCTGCAGAGTTGGCACTTCCAAAATCAGCCATACTGCATTCCTCAACACTGGGTTACAGATGTATGCTATTAATCCCAGAGTTCAAGAATAATAAAAGTAGATGGATCTCTATAAGTTCAAGGCCACCTTTTCTACATAGTGAGTTCCAGGCTTGTCAGAGCTACCTAGTGAGATGCCATCTAAACAACAAACAAAATCCCAAACCCAACAAATGCATGCCATTATGTCCAGTACTTGGGTACTGGGGATCAGAACTTGGGTCCTCACGCTTGCACAGCACCCACTTTATAGTCTGGGCTATCTCCCCTTATATATACGCTTCATTCTTGTCACAACAAAAGCAGCATTTTGTAATGTTAACTGCCATGGTTTTATTGCATAGCTTTATACAACCAAATTTTACTAATTATCTCTGGAACTCAGAGCTTCCATAATCTGTCTTATACTTATTTTAAGCCTTATAAATCCCCATGATGCTGAATCCACCAAAATTCTGTGTTCTAGGACTTTTTAAAGATGATATGTGATTAGGAAGCAAAGACAATGTATGCATGTTATATGTGTGTGTGTAATATATAACATATCCTCTATCTCCTCTGCTAATATGGCAGGCTCCAGGGTTCCATTGGACTTCACTTAAAAAAAAGATAGAGTCATAAATATAATCATTGAGAATTGCAAATAATAGGCTCTGGTAGTGGGTGACAGGGATGCCAGGAATGGGAGGCTATAGCAGATGGATCTTGAGTTGAGGCCAGCCTGTGCTATATAACAATGGCTGTCTTTAAATGATTGACAGTGGTGACAGCAGATTGTCAGAAGTGCAGAGCCTTTCTGAGGAGACTACAACCCCTCCAACTGTTGGGTACAGTCTGCATAGGGAGCTTTACTCACTGTGGGGTACTTAGAAAGAATGAAATTGGCCTCTGCTCAGTGTCTTCATGTGGGTTCTAACAGAACCACAAGTGAGTGGTTTACCCCAGAGGGAGCCAACTGTCCATGATCTTTGAATACTGTGGATTCAGATTTGGTCACTGAAGTACAAGTTTCCTACTTTGTTCCCCAGAACCTTATGCACATCTCACAGCCTGCCTGTCTTTAGCACTAATAAGACCAATGTATGTAGGATTTGAGATGGACTGGCTGGAAACCACCTGTACTTTTGCAGCCCCTAAATGAACAAAGTCATAATTGCACATCTCCTGGTTTTATCTATCACCAATAATGGAGTTTTACTTGACCAGCGGGAAGCTGGCCTCAAAAGTCCAGATGCTGTGAGAATTATGATTTTCAGAGAGGAGAGAACTATTTTCTAGGCCCCACTTGTGCCCAAACTGTGCTTCTCTTTCTGTGCAGCTCATAACTTGCAAGTGTAAATTTAGTTACTTGAGCTGAAAACACACCTGCTTCTCTCTTGGTGGCTAGCTCTGATGTGTGTCATGTTTGAGACTCCATATTGGGTGATTTTACAGTGAGAAGTGTAGCCCACTTAGAAGGCCTATGCGCTCTGATTAGAGCTCCTGCTTCAAGTAACCCCAAAGTGAGAAGAAACAAATACAAGAATCATACTAACTTCTTTTCCAGGCCGACACCTATGTTACCAAACTGAAGTACTTTAGGACCAAAACTCAAGCATATTCAAATTCCTTCTTTGTTTTCTTGAAGAGATATGTTTATTTGTTTGTTTTAAGAGAAGGCCCTCTCTAGCTAACAGAAAGAATGCAAATTAACAGTGAGTAAAACCTTCCTCACTGAGAATTGACTAAGGTCTAAAAATATATTAGACTTCTCTAAAGATCACAAATTAGCAACACTGGAAGCAAGTAAAATATTTTTTGAGGAAAAAAATAGAAGAAATCAAAGGAAGACTTCTCTGAACAGAAGATTCTTCACAGACATTTTGAGGGGGATTAAATCTCTCCTGCACCTTTGAGCTCTGTCTCAGCTATCAATAGTTTGCTGGAGAAGGAAGCCATTCGGGGTGACAAACCCTTCACTTATTTGGGGAATGTGATTTTCCATCCTGCCATTTCCTGGCATCCAGACAAGTGTTATAAAAATATGTCATCATAAGCAGCCTAGAATAAATACTCAAATCCTCGGGGTTGTTTATCATTTCTCAAATGTCTTCCCCGCTTGTACAGTCTTAGCTCTTTGTTACATTTGAGGAGAGTCGGCTGTTTATAATACTCCGGGATGGCCAACCCACAGGTCATTCCATATAAACCAGGCAACATTAGAACTCAGGGCAATGTGCCAGGTGGCTTCCTTGGATCCCTTTTTAAATGGATTCCAGGATTGAAAGTCTCACCACCCATCAATTTTAGACCAGCCCACATGTTTCATTTTATTTGATAGAATTATTTGATTATGAACTGTTGTCTTCTTGGCCAGTAAATGAAATTAAATGATGTCGTTGCATGGAAGTTAAAAATACAAAACTACATCAATGTTATGGCATGGAATGCTCATTGAACATTTTTAGGTGTAGAACACCACCAAAGCATAGAAAGATAAATTCAGTGACTGTCCCACAGAGATGCATGTACTATGGGAGAGGAACACATTGACACTGACCAGTTCAATCATGTCAAGTACTAAATCCAGTCACTAAATTTCCACCTTTCTTTTATGGTGAGGCTTTTAGTGTTTTGTGAAAACACTGTGTATACAGCATATATTTAGCATGTGACTAGATCTGGTTATTTTAATTCTCAATATATACAAGTCTTTTATGACACTAAATCTAGATTTCTTTTTATACGTTTTATTATCCTATATTTCTCATTAGAAAATGCAAAGATTCCAGCCATCTGGAGAAGTTTAGTAGATACCATCTTGAATCAACTTGCAATAGATCAGTGACCTTTTACTGAAGAGCCTGTCCCTACACATGTGTGTATAAACAAGCCCAGCAGCCAAGACATACGTGTATAAACATTACCACCCATATAGCAGGACGTCTGTCACACCAAGAATCTGGCACTTCACGTGACCTTAAAGTGTTCCTTCAGGCTCATTTGCAGTGACAGCCTGTTTCACGCATTCAATAAATAACAATACTTTGCTTTCATATTGTTATATTGTGCTGTTTGAAACCATTTCTGTAGCGAGCAGGCTTTGCCAGTACAAAGCTGGCTTTTTTATGTGATTTGTCTGTAACCAGGCAGATTTAGAACTTTTACTTCCGTAGACTGTGCTAAAAACCAATTCAAGGCGACTTAAAATTCCCCTGAGGCTGATTTTGCTGCAGCCCTGAAAGCAGCAAACCCAGCGCTCCTAGCCAGTTGCTTTCTTCAGCGAGGAAGCAGCACCGATGGAGGAGCCTCCCCGCACAAGCGGCTTAACACCATCACAAAACCATAGGGTATTAACATGCTTTTTTATTGTTAAGTTGCTCTAGAAAATGATATTTGAAAGCTAGCAATTTGGGAGTGATTATTTTTTAAAACCCTCCGGCATTTATTATGGTGGATGTATCTTGCGGTTCCTTGAGGAGGACTATGGAATGCCTTGACCAAGCCAGGCTAAAGAAGAGACTGAATTTCTCTTTTGATGGTCATAAGCTCTAAAGGCTGGGTGGCCACAGGCTTTTGGATTCTGCTCCCCAGGTGAACTCAAGAGGAGGAGGAGGGGGATGAAGAGAAAGAGGACGAGGAGGAGCAGGAGGAGGAGGAGAAGAAGACAGCACCAACTCTGTCATCAGACTTCACCCTAAATCTCAGCCATGTGCCAACTAGGAAGTGACTGGTACTCCTGTGTATACCCAGTTGGCACCACTGAAGCACACCACTGTGGGTCTTAATATTGACCCTACACAAAACACATGGGAAAACCTCTTCTTCTCTCAGAAAGAAGTCAAAACAGACTGCATAGACACAGAGATGGAAAAGATGCATCCAAAAAAAAAAAAAAGAGAGAGAGAGAGAGAGAGAAAGAGTGGGGAAGAGAGAAATGTTTGTGCCCGCATTTTTCATTCCATCTGGCACACGACAGGAGCACACTTACTTGGAGCTCAGATCAGGACTGCAAAGCCTGGGAGTCCTCTAGGGAAGGTCTGGGCTGGACAATGTACGGGAGCAACACTCACAGCCCACTGTGGGTCCTACACACAATGCCCAGAAAAACCTGGGCCTTTCCCAAAAGGAAGTGAAGACAGACCGCAGCACACGGACGGAAATAGCGCCCGTGCCTTTCTGCCATCTGGAACAGGAGCCTGCGACAGGGGGAGGAGGAAGCTGCTGCTTTCCCAGTAGTTATAGTAGATACAAGTGTTATACCCAAATTATGAAGGGCCCAGCCAGGCTTTCCCTTCCCAACTGCCAGGATCAAGCACCTGGCCATCTCCCACGTTAAACCTCCACGGGGAGGGGCTGATACATAGCCACGTTTGTATGTGTATAGACAATGTTTTTGGTGGTACATAGGAACACTGCTTTGGTGGCTGGGAGTATAGCTCAGTGGTAGAGACTGTGCACGGCCCTGGGTTCACACCCCTGTACCAAAAATAAATAAAGTTTGTTAGGCTTCTTTCTCTTCTAGTCTGTCCATAAAGAAATGTGTTGTTGAGGTTTGTTTTGCTTGTTCTGACATTTGGTTTGGTTTGTAAAAAGCAACTCAAATCCAAAGATGGCAGGTTATGGCTCTCACGGAAGACTCTTGGGGAGAGATTCTTACTAAAAATGGCTCTCTCCGCCTGGCTGAGTCCAGATCTTCAGAAAGGAGACACAGGAATGTGCGCTGTGTAATCATTCCCTTCTTCCCCCAATGGCCAGGTGACTGCAATATATACAGTGAAGTTTACGAGCCCCTGCCTTCTAGATGGCATGCAGAATGGCTCGTTCTATAGGTCGTTTTAAACAAGGTCAATGTCTCAACTTTCAAGTTTGTCCTTTGTTCTTTTCAATATGTCCTCAGCGCTAATCACAACAAGCCAAGGTGTGTTTTTCACTCAAATCAGTTCCCATCTGTGGGTTGACCCGGGTACAGTGAAGTAAGTTAAATGCAATCTCTGCCCTACAAAGCAAAACAGAAGAATGCCTTTACTGCTCAATGTGTGTTTTCCGGAGTCTCCAAAAACCATCAGAGGTCTGAGTTTGACAAACCTCAGGAGTTTCTAGAACGTGTTATCCAAGTGAAAGAGGCAATGACCCCTCTCAGCTCAGCAGTTAATGGAGCACATTAAATAGCCATGTGTCCTAACAACAGTACTGTCTGTCATACCTGACTGGCTGGTCAGAGCCTAAGAGCTCAGTAGGATAACTATAGTTCACAACAGTTTCTTATTTTACAAAGCACTAGAAAAGTTAGACACTTCCCAGCACAGAGATGATAAATGTTTAAGAAGAGATAAATGATAATTACCCACATTTGCTCATTGCTCATTGTGTGTATGTACCAAATTATCTCAGTGTAGCCCCCAAAATATGGATAATTATCATTTGTCAGTAAAAAGGAAGATTGGCTTGACCCTTGTGCCAGAAATCCTAGGGATCTGCAGAGCTCTGTATTTTGTTTTGTAGACTTGCAGGTTTTTGCTGTTACAGATTTCTGTCTGAGGAAATAAACAGAGTTGGAATCAGGCATCGGAAAACACCTTCTGTCTCAAACAACCTGAGAAATAGCCAAATTCTAAGCACTATGGTTAAGGTGGTCTGCTTCTTATGTCCCTAGCTGGGGACTTCGACTTGTCGGAACAAACAAAACTCATTCATCCAACATGTAGATTGCAACAATGAATATTCAATCCTGGTTCTGATTTTTGGCAGAACCCAGCAAAATGAGAAGAAATCCTTTTCTTCTCATCTTCCCTGGGGTTTTAAGACGCTCCCTTGAAAGGGGTTGGAGAGGGCTCTGCAGGAAAGCCAGCCACTGCTTCCAGAAACTGCTTTGGTCTCTTTATGTATATTAGAACAATTAACATCTAGTTTCACGATACAAAGGACTTTCTTTCCTTTTATGTTTTAGTTCTTAAAATTCCCAGAATGGTGTACAGTGAAACTGTTCACTTGAGAAATTAAGTGCCGTATGTGATAAGACAGTTGGATGAAATTTTTAAGCTGTCATTAAAAATGATTATAATTAGGACAAACTACAAGAAAATGCTTTAAAATTGAGACCCGGGTGAATTAAAAATTAAGGGGTATATTATGTATTATCATGTTGAAGGGCTGGGCTTTACTCATCTAACAACCATTAACACTAATATGGGCTGCATGTATAAATCCCCTCTTCTGAGCCAGGAAGGCCTACTCATTTGTTTTCCCGAATGCCAGCATACTAACAAGGAAACCCTCTCTGTGCTTAAAGGGGTGCCACAAGAAAGTGTAAGCCATTTTTCCTGCCCCTTCTGTGTGTTTCTTCCAAAAAGTCTTTTCAGTCTTGAGAATATTTCACACCAATGCTGAATTTTGTCTCATCACTAAGAATGTTCCAGAACCATCTAGGGTAATCACATTTATTCCCGAGAGGGTGAATATTTTTCTTTACAGGGAAATTAGAATGCTAAATTATCATGATTGGTTCTAAGGATGCTTAGGCCAAGAGAGTACATAGGGCAGGACAAGACACAGGATCTGCCTGCTTCAGGGTCTGCCTGCTTCCACCACCCATGGCTCCCTAGAAGCTGTCCACCTCTGTCTGCTCTTTTGTCCTCAGCATAGTAACTAAAGCTTTCACTTATGAGAAATGGACAGCTCACACCTCTGGCGTAGATATTCATGGAAATATGCCTTCCCTTCTTGTGTGGAAACCAGTATTAAATACCTACTACACAGACACAGATCTCCTGATTCCTCCACATCCATTTTGTGAGGACAGAAAGAGTCTCCTTATCCACCAGCAGGAGAAATGGGGATTCAGAGGTATGCTCAAATCAGCTTCTCCAAGAAGCCAGTATAAATTACATGTGGCGAGTTGAAGGAATGATTTGATTCAGGGTGAAAAATGCCAGTGTTTGTATAATTTAAACAAAATGAAAACTTTCTAAGCCAATTCCAATATGAGAATTACCCTAACATCATTTGGCATGTAAAGTAATAAAAGCCTTATTTATCCTAATAGATTTTCCCAGTGGCAAAATAAAGAAATGAAACCCTGGCATGGAAACCCAGCTGAGTGCTCCATCAGACCTCAATTCTGGTCTCGTCTCTGTGTGTGTGTGTGTGTGTGTGTGTGTGTGTGTGTGTGTGTGTGTGTGTTGTCCGTGTACATTTGGGTACCATGTGAATGTCTGATCCCCATTGTGTAGGATCCCCTGGAACCAAAGTTCCAGATGATTGTGAGCATCATTTAAGTGCTGGGAATCAAACCCGGTCCTCTTCAAGAGCAACAAGCACTCAAACCCTGAGCCATCTCTCTAGCCCTCAGCTTTTCTGGTAGCTTTCTCTCCAATACTGGATGAGCCTTTCATCTGTCTTGCCCTCATTTTACTCATTGTGGAAGAAAGGAAATGGATTAAAATGTCACCTAAGAAGCACTTTCAGCTCATAAAAAGCTCATAGACTCTGTGCTTGATTTATTATTGGGACTTGCTTCTTTATGTTATTTAAATTCATTCTGATTACAAATGGCCCCATACACATATATCTATACCCGCATTGTGTATACATACATGTGCATGTGTGTGTGCAGGTATGGGTGTGGAGGCCAGAGGCTAATAATCAGTCTTCATCTTCCATCACTCTCCATCTCACTTTCTGAGATGGTTTCTCACTCACTGAATCTGGAGCGCGGCCATTCAGCTGGACTGCTGGCCAGCACGCACCAGCAATCCTTCTGCTGCCTCCCTAGCACTGCTAACATATACCCTACACCCAGCTTTTTTGTAATGGTTTTGGGCATTGAAATCAGATCTTCAGGCTTGTCAATTTTCTCTTGTTTTGGACACTAACTATTCAGAAGCCTTGAAGGGACTGTTCTGATCCATTGATCTGGGTGCTTGTATCATCGTCACACTTCTGAAAACAATGGCTGTGTTACAGACACAAGGCCTGGGTATAACCTGCCCACCTCCTGCCCCAGCAACCTGGCAAGGCTTCAAGATCAGCAAAGAACCCTACACCAGACCTTAATATGCAATTCCCAGGAGTTGCCAGACACCAAGTGAGCTGATGCCAAAACATCCAGGTGGGGAAGAAAAATTAATAAATTATAGGGATATTTTATATATACAATTCCAAATATGGCTTCGTGAAGTTTAGAAACATCTGGGTGACGGATTGGAATTTTGCTTTTGCTGCAGCCCTTTGGCAGAATGTAAACACAGCCTGCAAGTCTCGAGAGATAAATGGGGAGGTAGAAACTGTAAGGGGTAGATAAAGAATCAGATTGAAAAACAGAGGCCCATGTTGTTTGCCAAGTGAAAAACAAATTGCCAAAGATGTAAGTGGTCCAAAGTTTCTTCTCTCAGAGTTAAAGATGCAGGATCTCAGGTAGCTAAACTTAGAATCCGTTTGCATGTGCTTTCATCTATTAGATGTAAAGTTGGGAAAAATATTTTTTTTATTTTTAGTTTATATTTGCTTGAACAGCCTATTAACATGCTGTTGGTGACAGCTCTATCTGACTGATTCTACAGATGAATTAAGATTTTGGGGCACCAATGAGCTATTTCCTGAAAATAATATTCCAAATTGCTATTTCTTTAAAAGTACCAGATGAAGATATACAGAGAATAATACAGGCAGTTAGAGTATGAATTTTAAAGGCTTTCAATCCAATTATTTGCAATAACTTAGTTTCTTTCGCAGCCTATAATAAATCATGTAGATGTAAACGCTACACAATTTAAATACGAGTAGAGTTTAAGTAAGACAGTATATCACTAGGAATCGGTATTTTTGTTATATATAGTGCTGTTTAACATATGTAAAGTGGAATTCTCGTTGATTTGGGTTTGCTAATTCAGAGTTTGTGAGCCTGGCTTAAAGTTGACTCTTCACAGGGAAGTCATTCTTCATGGGAAGCTCAAATTAAAGGTGTAAATAAGATGGCGAATGTGATCATATGGAGTGCTTAAGAGAAAATTTAAAGCGCTCTGAGTTCTATTTGCATACAAAATCGTTATGCTAATTATACGTAATTCTTATTAAAGTAGGTCTACTAAAATGATCTTTCAGGCAAGTTCCCTGAGTGAATTTGAGTTATGGAATGTCCTAGTAAGGAGGAAATCAGTTTCCTTAAGATACTGTATTTTATAATTCAGAATTTTAATTAATTGTACCTTACCTTTCTGCTAATTAATCCAAAATGTTAGCATTTTGCTAGCAATTTCTATTCAGTTCCTGACTCTTTTGATAAAGTTTAAGTTGTTCACTTAAGCACAGGATTACAGTGAAAAAAAATTTTTAACCTATATTTTCAAACATCTGATTGGTGTTGCTTTTAGGACACAATGTTATTTTATACTGAACTAACATAGGTAAAAGAAAGAGAGAAAGAGAGAGAGGAGAAAAGAGGGGAAACATTTTCTAACAGATCTAACTGAAATCTTAATTGGTAGTCTCTTTTAGTAAATGGACTTAAAGATTAAAGCTCTCAGTGAGAATCCAGTGAAAAGGCAGCTAAAAGGCAGTGAAGGTTAAGTGCTAGACAAGTGGTTAGATCCACCGATGAGGAAGCATCAGGAGGCAACCAGACTTGCACTGTTTGATCACAAGGTATTCACACTGAAGTCCTAGAAACACAATGCTCAAGCAGCAAATTGGAAAATGGAGACAATATTGGAATCCATCTGAGCAGGAGTAACACTTCAAGCTCCCCTCCCCAATGTATATACACACACACACACTCATACCACATACACACTATACATACACACCACACACCTACACACATGCACACCACACACACACACACACACCTTAATTTTACCTTTTGATAAATGGCAAGTCATAAAAGCCCACCCTATTCTAGCATACCCTGAAACACTACCTACCTATACCTTGATGACTGTAGAGAAGATCCTGTCCCTCTGTCCTCCAGGCTTCCAGAAGGCTCTACTGACTCTCTTATCTCTGTTCTGTTACACATAGAGCTCACTTTTTTCCCTTTGAGATGGTGTTGATCAGTAGGTGCCCTCCCTCACTGGGGAAGGACTCTGAAAAAATTATGCAGTTAGCTTTTCCATGATCAATGCTGAGGCTGAGTATGATGAGACCTCACTTTGAGGTCCCTGCCTTCTCCAGCTAGATAACAGGGGCTGTCAGCTCTGTCTGTTACATTCTGTTTGATGACAAAGGGACTCAACCTACAGTAGGTCCAGCTCCTTCCTGGTCTGTCTTGGTAGCAAGATAAGAATGTGGATTTACCCTTTCTGAGTCTCTTGACTCAGTACTGAACGGTATTTTTGCTGCAATATTTACTGGTTTCTTGTAAGCATATTAATGCATCGAGAACATCTCACCTCTCTTGGAACCAACTACAACTGAACTGAGTCCTCTTGCTAAAATTCTTCATCTGAAACAAGTATTTTAAGTGTGTGTGTGAGTGTGTGTGTGTGTGTGTGTGTGTGTGTGTGTGTGTGCCTGTTTCTTTCAAAATCTGGCTGCCATCTTTCAAACTAATGTTTCCAATTTTTTCCCTACTGGTCCTGGCATCACAAATAACTAAAATCTGACTATTTCCAGGTCTCTGCCAGCTCCAAGTTATCTTGTAACTGTCATATGTCCCTAAAATCTAAAACCCGAGAACTGAACAGCAAAGAATTTCTCATTACACCAAGGCCATGCTTAGATTAATACTTCTCCCTGGACAAGCCACTCTCTGGACAATGAAGGAAGTCCAGAAATGGATGTGTTTAGATACCTAATATGAGCATTACCCTGAACACCAGCATCCCAATCCAAGAGCATCAAGCAAATTAATTGCAGGGCATAATTACCTACTCAGGAGGCCAAGTCAGAGGACCCCCTGGACTGCATTGGTTCAAAGCTGTCATGGAAAACATATTGAGAGTCAGTTTCAGAGAGAAGAAAAGAGGAAAATAGGGAAGGAGAGAGAGAGAGAGAGAAGGAAGAGGAAGTAGAGGACAAAAAAGAGGAAATGTGAAAAGAGAAATAGCAGGAGGAAGAAAAAGATCCAAGTTCTCCTCTGACTCTCACGTGCATGCAGCATACACATGCACATTTACAAAGAAATAAAACCTAATCAAATTATTTTTTAAGAATGAGTTTTTGAAATACACTAAACAGGCTCACTTTAGGGACTATAATCTATTATGTAGCTACTTTTATGTACATTTGGGGCATTCTTTTCAGATGCCTGGTCTCAAGGATTCTAAGACAGGTGACTTTTGTGGCCACCTCTCAACAGATAGCCCAGCTGGAGAAACAATTTCATACACACTGTTTTGTCCATTTCAGAAGGCTTTGGATACTGCAAAGATGCCCAGCCACAAACTATAAGCTAAAAGAGGATCTGACAGCTTGAGCATGGTGTACTCACGAAGCAGCAACACAAGAGAAATCTCCCCTAACCTTTATGTTCTGAGAAAATACAACAGCCAAGGATCACATCTTCTGAGCCAAGACTTGCTTTGTTGGTGATTCTGGAAAGATTCATCTTCTCTGTCTTTTCCAGTTCCTGATTGTCATGAGACTAGGGATAATCCCCCTTATGCCATTTATTTGCCTCTTATAAATTCTTCCCTTCTCTTTTAGATGTTTCACCATTAAGGAAAGAGGCTGAATAAATAGGTATCTCTGTAGGTAAATGCTTGCTAGGAAAACCTGAGTATCTGAGTATAATCTTTGTAGTATTGTATTGCACACACCTGTAAACCTGATGTTAAAGCTGTAGAAACAGGTTTAACTTTGGATTTTGCTTCTCAGCCAGTGTAGCTAAATCAGTGGGTTCCAGGATCAGAGGAACAGCCTGTCTCAAAAAAAAAAAAAAAAAAAAAGGTGGAAGAAGATTGAAGACAAGAACTGATGTTGACCTCTGGCCTGACCTCTACATGTCTCCATGCACACATAGAAACATACACATACACATACAACATACACACACACAAAAAGACAGATCATCAAAGTACATTCAAGACCTTATGTGTCTGTTAGGGTATGGCCTGAAAAAGAAAACATATTCAAAGTAAAATAGATATTCACAATATAACAAACTACATCAGTGATTGTTCAAGATACAGGGTATGTCTACATTATAATTCAAATGTTCAAATGTACACAATAAATGCCAGCAACCTCAGCAGGGGCTTTATAAACATTGCCTGGAAAACTCTGGTCCTCATTAGTGTTATCTTTCCCTAGAAATCACAATTATTCACTCACTGGAAAAAAAAAATTCCAGGCTGTTTGGTTATTTATTTGGTATACATGAAATTGAATCACTTGTGAAATTGAAAAAAAAAAAAAAAAAAAAAGAACCTAATTGTTCACTCCCCACTGCTCATTGCTAAAATGAAGCCAGTATTAATGTGGGCAGAAACATCCCTCCCTACCTTTACTTCCTGCATTTTATGAGCACTGAGAATGAGAAAAGATAAGAAGATAAAATAGTGCAGAAAATATAAAATTAGAGTAAAATATGTAAATTGGAAGGCTAAAGAATTTCCCTCCATAATTGAAGATATAATCATAAAGGAGGCTTCATCTCTGCCATCTACTTTATCTTTGAATTAAAAGTACAGAGAAAATAAACCCACCTCTTGACTAATAATATACAGTCTAAGTTTCATATGTCCTCTGTGTCACTCAAGTCCTGTTTTCAAAAAACTGCTTCCAGAACACTCTATCTTAAGATGAGCTGTTAATTCCGTAGCTTTTAATAACTGACAACTCCACTTATAAACTCAGGCTGTACATAAATTGTCAGCATCCAAATTTGCCCAGACAAACAGAACTGAGAAAAAAACAAAAATAACATGAAGAAAAACTTACTAGCAGCTGTATAAATAACAGCAGCAGTATTGACTACTAAGAAGCACCAGCGAGTCCAGAAAGGCCCAGAAAGGGATTCAAGTCAACGCACATCAGTTTGGAAGGGTCACGTTATAACCATCCAAAATGGGGCCCTTCTTCCAAAGGTCTTGCCTTGAGAAGGCTAGGAAAAGACCTTTTTAAGCAAAATCTTAAATCATCAAGAAAAATAAAGAGTCAAGTGTAAATGTTGAGTGAAAGTAATGGCCCAGTTACTCTCTGTGCCCTAACACGTTTATCATCACCATTTTATTTGATGAGAACTACACAATCATTCCAGGTTGAAAACTGGAGAACCTCCTTTTTCCTCTTCAACGCAGCCTAATATAGCCCAGACCCTTCTGGGTCTACTGGAGAGCTGAATGAATTGAAGGCAACTGGAGCTGTGAGCCCTACAGAACCAGTTGGGGGAGTGGGGGTTCACAAGCAAAAGGATCAAGAGCTGGTCACCAGCATAGCACTGTGGATAGAAATACAATGTGACTTCAAGTATGATATTTTCTAGTTGCCTCATGCATGGAAAGCAAAACTCAGAACAGATGACATCAATTTAAATATATTGTGTTTAACCTAATATAGCCAATCTAGTGACATTTAGTTTCAACAGATGAGCAGTTAAGTCACTGATAAAATAATATTAGCTGGATGTGATGTCCTCTTGTCATCTCAGCTCTTGGAGATGGAGGAAGGATGATCAGGAGGTCAAGGTCTGCTTCGATTACTTGACATGCTGGAATTTTGAAAATCTGACACAAGCAAGTCCTTATAGAAGAGCAAACCTCAGTTGAGAAAAGGCCCATGCTACATTGACCTGTGGTCAAGCCTGGAGTACATTTTCTTGATAACCAATGTTGGATAGCCTAGCCCATTGTAGGTGCTATACTTCCAGGTAGTTGGTTCTAGGAGTATATAAGAAAGCAAGCTCAGTAAACCGTGAAAAGGATCAAATCTTTAAGCATCATTCCTCCATAGCCTCTATATCAGTCCCTGCCTTGAGTTCCTGCCCTGACTTCCCTTGGATGATGGTAAGATTAAATAAACATGTAAGTGGTTATGTGAGTGCAGGTACCTTCCCTTGCCAGAGGTGTCAGAGCCAATGGAAGTGGAGCTTCAGGTGGTTCAAGCTACTTGGGGTAGGTGTTGGGAACTGGACTTGTATGCTCTGGAAGACTAGTATGAGCTCTTACCTTCTGAGCTACTCTCCAGGCCCATGAATGCTAATGTTTTAACAGGTAATGTGAAATGTAATTTTGTTGTTGTTTCATTGTTTTCTGAGACAGTATTTCTCTGTGTAAAAGCCCTGGCTGCCCTGGAGCTCACTCTGTTTGACCAGGCTAACCTTGTACTCACTATACCCAGCAGTGAAATGTAATCTTATAAACACAGTGAAGTTCCAATTCATGAGGAACATATTTTATGCTGCTTCAGACTTTAAATTGTACTGTAAATAAGTTGAAATTTAATTGAATTTTTATGATTTTTTTATTTTTTGAGATTAATATAATTGCTTCATTTCCCTCCTTCCCTTTCCTTCATGCAAACTCTTCCATGTCCCGCCCCCTTACTCCTATCAAATTTGTGGCCTTTTCTTCTTTAATTTTTGTTATAAAGACACACAGAGTGCTTTTTTATTATTATTATGGTCTCTATCTGTTGCAAACAGAAGTTTTCTTGGGGAGGACTGCACATGTTTGTGGTTTTAAAGGCAAATATTTAGAGTGTAGTTGATAATTATGTTGGTTTAGGAAAGTATCTGTTGTAGATTCTCCTCCAGATCTTTGGCTTCCCCAGGCCTGCGTACTTGTCAGGGTTTCCAAGACTAGGCATAATTTTTCTCTTGTTGAGCTGGTCTTGGATTCAGTTAGAGAGCTGTTGGTTACCATGAAGGTATGCATACAACTACTGCATTCTTAGGGTTATAGTGGCATGCAGGTGGTTGTTGGGGTTCATAGTCATAGGTGGGTAGGACTATTGGTTGCTTCCCTCCTTTGGAAGCTTACATGCCTCCTCAGGGAGGAGGCATACACGTCAATTCTAACTCACAGACACCTGAGCCACGTGTGCAAAGTAAATGGTGTCTTTGGCACTTACCTTTCTCCTCAGGGGGACAACCAAGGTCAGTAACAGTAGCCTATAATGTTTTGTGAGTCACTTAGACAACCCTAATCAATAATTCTAAATAGGGCTTTCATGCCTGGTGTTGGGTTTTTGTGAGATAGTCTATGGCTCCTGGTTTGGGGAAGAAGAAATATTATCAGCTTGGATGGGGAATTTTCATCTAAATTATTTATGTATATGTGCACTTACATATATTATAAATATTTTTAGGTAGGGAGTTGATAGTATAATTCCCTATGACTTTTTTAGATATCTTGAGTTTTTTTTTTAACCCTTATCTCTCTTTTAATTTTTATCTCCCCTTCTCTTTCTACCTAAAGCCCCTAATTTTCCCATTTCCTCTATCAAATCACCTGCATGTACCCTGCAACTCCCCTCCCTATTGCCCTCCACAATGGTCCCTTTTTAGTTTCCTGGTTTCTGCAGTTTCTCTGGGCTATAAATTTGCATCTAAAGATTTGGAGCTAAGAACCTTAAATGAATAAGAACTTGTGATTGTCTTTCTGGGTCTGGGTTACCTTGTTCAATATGATTTTTTTTTCAGTTCCACTCATTTATATACAAAGTTCATGCTTTCAGTTTTCTCTAAAGCTGAATGGTATTCCATAATGACATGTATCATGGTTTTATTTTCCATTTATCAGCTGAAAGACATTAGGCTGTTTCTATTGTCTAGTTAATTATGAATAGAGATCTTTGCCACTCTGATTTTGATAAGATCACATCTCAGATGGTTTCAATTTACATTTCCCTGATTGCTCAGGACATGAACCTTCTGAGATATTACTTAGCTATTTTTATTTCTTCCCGTAAGAACTCTTTTTTTTTTTTTTTTTGAGTAGGTCATTTGTTTTTTGACTCTGTTTTTTGAGTTCTTTATATATTCTGAATATTAATCCTTAGGTGTATACCAGGCAAAGATTCTCTTACTTTCTTTGGGCTTCTACACCTCTTAATTGTTTCTTTAGCTTTGTAGACATTTTAGTTTGATGAAGCACAACTTGTCAACTGTTGGTCTTACTCCTTTTGTAAATGGAGTTCTATTTAGAAAGTTCTTCCTTATACTTATACCATGTAGGGTACTTCTTATGTTTTTTGCTTAGTAGTTTTCATATTTCAAGTTTTATATTTAGGCTTTTTATACATTTGAAGGTACTTTTTGTGCAAGGTAACAGTTTGGGTCTATTTTGACTGTTCTTGCTATAGGCATCCCATTTTCCCAGAACCATGAATGTGGTTTATTTTGTCCCGTATATGTTTTTGAAATCTTTGTCAAATAGTAAATGGCTGAAGCTATGTTTTAGTCTTTGATTTTGTTCTGATGGTCTACATGTCTGTTTTTATGTACTATCATTTTGTTTCTATTACAATGGCTCTGAAATACATCTTAAGATCTGGTAGTCCCTCTAGGACTGTTATTTTTTGCCCAGAATTGTTTTAGCTATCCAGGTATTTCTGTGATTCCACATAAATTTTAGGATAATTTTTTCTATTTCTGTGAAGACCGAGATAAGGGTTTTGATTAAAATAACATTAATCTATAAATGGATTTTGTAGAATCATCATTTTACCATATTAATTCTACCAATTCATGAGCATGAGATGTTTTTTGATTTTCTAGTGTCTTTCTTTATCTCTTTGTTTGGATGTCTAAAATTTCTATAGTAGATCTTCTTCACCTCCTTAACTAGGTTTATTCCTAGATATTTTATTTTGAGGCCATAGGGAGTGTGTCCATAATTTCTTTCTCTGTACATTTGTTGGTGGCAGACAGCAAATCGGCTGGTTTTTGCAAGTTGATTCTGTATCCTGTCATATTTCTGAAAATGTTTATAATTTCTAAAAGTTTTCTGATAGCATTTGGGAATCTCTTATATAATATTATGACATCTACAAATGGGGACAGTTTGACTTCGTTTCTAATTTGTATTTCTTTATTTTTTTTTTCTCTTACCTTCTTACTCCAGCGAGTGTTTTGAGCACAGTATTGAAAAAGAACATAGGTCTTGATTTCCCTGTCTTCTTCCTATTTTCACTGGGATTGCTTCAAGTTAGTGCTGGCTATGGGTTTTTGCTGTGGGACTATGTTCTTGTACACTGTAAACATTTGTCACTATAAATATTGGTTTAATAAAATGCTGATTGGCCAGAAGCTAGACAGGGAGTAGAGGTAGGGCAACTAGACAAGGAGAATTCTGGGAAGAGGTAAAGGAGAGCAGATGCCAGTGAGAAGCAGAGGAAGTGGGATGAGAATGCTGCACGGAGCGAAAAAGTACCAAGCCACATGGCTAAACATAAATAGAAATATGGGTTAGCTTAAAGTATAAGAGTTAGCAATTAATAAGCCTGAGTCATAGACCAAACATCTTATAATTAAATAATTAAGATAAGCCTTTGTGTGAGTATTTGGAAACAAAAGGCTACAGAACTGGCTGGGAAGGACAGAAAAATTTCCGACAAGTTTCCCATGTATAGCTTCTATTATGTTGAGATGTGTTCCCTCTAGTCTTACTAATGTGGCTTTTCAATTTTAATTGAATTTTGAATCTAGCTTGATTGCTCTACCTATATCTCAATGGTTTGATAACCATATTTAACTCATGGTGACCATATCAGGGGCTAGGATAGGATTACAGGGTAGTGGACAAGGAGGAGAGCAGAGGAGGGGTTAAAGAACAAATAAATACAAGGCATGTCAACAAGGCAAGAAGTTGGAATTCATATTTTATTCTCTGTATAATAAACACCAGTACAATGCATGTCACTTGCTGGTTTCTAATGTAATAAATTAGCTAAAACAATATAGTTTTATTATCTTGTAATTCTGCTGGTCAAAAATCTGAAGTGAAGCCTGAAGAATTGTCTCAGTAGTTAAGAGTGAGTACTGCTCCTCCAGAGGACCTAAGTTTGCATTTCAATACTGTCAAGATGCTCACAACTGCCTGTAACTCCAGTTACAAGAGATCTAAGAGCCTAACACCCTCTCTGGCTTCTGTGGTACCTGCACTCATGTACACATACCCACACAGTTATATACATAATTTAAAAATAAATAAATAAATCAATGTTTTTTAAAAATCTGAAATGAGACTTAGGGCTAAAATGAAGACATTATCACTTCCCAGTTTCTGTGGTTCTGTGAATGGACCCTAGAACTTTGTTTATATTGTGAAAGTACTCAGTCAACTAACTAAGCTGTATCACAGATCCACCTGCTACTTTTTAATCTTTTCAGATTAAAAATTATTACTTATTAGGTTCCATATTTTAGAATAGCATATCCTGTACCATCAAGTGGTTTGAAAGACTTTTTTTAGGCTATCAGAGGTCTCAAGCAGGAAAGAAAGGATATAATTTCATATATAATGGCAGGGAGGGGGAATCACTATTAGACCCTGAATGACCAAAGGGTATAATACAAAAGACTGGATGATAATGAGGGAAAGCACAGAAAAGCATTGGCTCTACCTGCCCAAGCCCTTTCTCATGTTCTTTTAGGGTACTATTCACCACCACGTGGATCATGACCTTGAAAGGAATTCAGAGCCTAGCATCACCTGGCCCAAGGCCAACAATCACAAGCAATTCATCTGGCCATGAGCATATATTTCAAAGTGAATGCTTTATCTTTGTCTTAGTTGGGGTTTCTATTGTTGTAATAAAACATCAAGACCGCAAACAACTTGAGAAAAGAGTCCTTATTTCACCTTACATCTTAGAAGTCCATCTCTGAGAAAAGTCAGGGCAGAATCCTGGAGATAGACACTAAAAACAGAAACCATTGAAGAACACTGC
Source organism: Sigmodon hispidus (assembly GCA_004025045.1). Classification (NCBI taxonomy): domain Eukaryota; kingdom Metazoa; phylum Chordata; class Mammalia; order Rodentia; family Cricetidae; genus Sigmodon; species Sigmodon hispidus. The sequence continues at coordinate 50,862 of PVIH01007356.1, forward strand.
TTATTTGCTTGATTGATTTGCTTTTTTAAAATTCCCCCAGTGAACTGGGCCCTCCTCCATCAATTAGCAATCAAGAAAATGCTTCAAAACCATCTGAAAGAGATATTTTTTCCAATTGAGACCTCATTCCCTAAAAACACTAGCTTGTGTCAAGTTGACAAATAAGTTAAAATACAACAAAAATAAACCAAGACAATCTTGAAATGTTTAAACAGAACTAGAAGGGAACATTGTCTCACCTGATGTCTCTTAGAGTTAAAACCATTCAAATAACCACTGTAAACAGCTAGCTTTTCTGGCACATGAAGAAAACACTACAGGGGAACAATGAAGCCAAGGCTTAGTATGAGAGAGCCCAGGCAGATCTAACAACACAGAGTGTGTCCCTCACCAATCTGTATGAGGCAATATCCTTGTGCTGTCTTGATGTGTGGAAGAAAATAATGGTTTTCTTCTCGTTCTTCTCATGTCAATTGGGGTTAAGCTTCTGTCACTCTCCACCAAAGCAGTCCCGGCTAATCCAGGTCTCAAAAGGAATGGGAAATAGAGGTGTAGGGAGGTGGTTCAGTTAAAAAACATTTGCCTCCCAAACATGAGCATTAAAAGAAAAAGACATAAAACAGTAGCTCTTGGTCCACAAATGAAGCTGCTTTGACAGGTCCTGAAGGTGAGGAGGAATGCATCAGACAGAAACTGTACAATTTGAGGAGGTCTAAACATGCTGGAATGTTAAAGGGAAAAACAGGCTTTCCCTAAAGCCTGGAAAGGACCTTCATTAAGAGTAAGAATAAGAGAAAGATAAGGAGAAATATATCTGCCATTAAAAGGATGCAGGGGATGATGGTGGCGGCCTAGAAATCTCTTTCAAGAACAGTGTTCAGAATGCCCCTCCAAGAAATTCCCCTGAGCCAGACTAAAGAAGAAGAGGTTTGGCTTTTTATAACCTTTTAGAAGTGATAGAAAGTTTCACATCATGTGACTTAGTTCAGCATAGCATCAATAACAAAGAACATGGGGTATCCAGGGACCAGTTGAGATCATAATCAAAGACTGCTTTTCCACCACAGGAGAGATAGCACCTTAAATCTTTGTCCCAGTGAGTGCTGCAGAGAGCTGTGTCCTGCTTCAGACTATAGGATTTGTTGTAAAGGTGCAGGCTCCTGTTCTAATAATGATAAGTTTGATCTGAAAATCTCTTGTAAAAAGCCAAGAATAGGACACCTACTGTAATCCTACTGCTGAAGAAGCAGAAATGAGCAGATCCTGGGGTTTGCTGGACAACTGGCCTGAAGGTCCAAGCCAATAAGAAACCTTGTCTTCAACAAAAGGTGTAACATTCCTGAGTAATGGCGATGGAGGTTGTCCTCTGACCTTCTTTATACACACACACATGCACCCATGCCTGCGAACAGAGAGAAGTGGAGAGAGAGACTACACATCCACTTATTTTAGTTGCTCTTATTAGGAGTCCTAATTTCCCTTTTCTCCCAAGCTGGTCAGTTAGCTTTTCATCTCATGAGAAAGACACTGACACCCATTGTTTGTCTTTCTCAAAAATACCAAGCAAAACAAAGCAGAGATGAATCTCAAAGACAAATTTCTAATAATGAGAACTGACCAATTGCTTGAATCCCTGAACTCTGCAGGGCTATAGGGGCCTGCCTTGGGGGAGAAGTGGACCTGTGTCTCTGGGTGCATGTGGGTGGAGCACACTCCCACTGGCTTATAAATGCCTATTTTGGCTGTTGAAAGTTCAAACCTAATAACAGCTATTTTTCAGGACATAAAACCAGGAACAAGGATCTTGCTCAGTTCAGGTAGAGAGGGGGGTTAGCTAATTGTTTACCAGGGTGATAATGCATGTCAGCCACAAGCTTATTAGAACAGCACAAAGCAAGACAATATACAAACTATCATACGGACATAGTGTGTTTTCAACTCTCTATACTAAAGAGTAACATGCCATAATTCTCTTATTTTAATTATGAGTTTCAAAATGCTTTTGAATTTTAATACAGGTATACAATGTGTTTTGATCATAAGCAACCCTCATTTACCTTTCCAACTCTCCAGGATCCCAGCATAGCCACTGCCCCAGATTTGTGTCAATTTTTTTTGTATTTAACTGTTTCCAGTTAGTGCTGCCCACATATGCATGGGTGTGGGGTTACCGAATGATATTCAAGCAACCTACCAGTGGCCACACTCCCAAAGGAAAAATGGCTCCCTCCTCCAGTCCCCATCAACTGCCAATAGCTTTTCAGCTAGAGGTGGGGCCTCATAAGCCCTTCCTTCATCCAAGATGGAATTTTTGGCTTAGTCTTGTGCAGGTAACCACAACTGCTATGAGCTGACGTGTACAATGGCCATGTTATATTTAGAAGACAAGATTTCACAGCCATAGTGAAAACTTACAGAGTTCAGAGAGAGGTGATGCTAGCTGATTGTTAGTTAGACTGATTTAGATTTCTTATCAAACTTGAATCTCAAGCAACCAATGTTTATTTGTTCATATACTTACCAAACATTTCCTGAACTTCTAGTAAAATCCAAGCACTACTTCAGGCCCAGGCACTTGGAGAACAAATAAGAAAAATGTGTATTCCTGGGCCAATAAGAAGGCTCAGTGGGTAAAGGCAAGTGCCACCAAGCCTGGTCAACTGAGTTTGATTCATGAAATGCACGTTGTAGCACAAATCCTAATTGGTCTTAATAAACCCAGAGCCAGATATTGGGGTAAATACTGAAAGATCAGAAAACAGAGGTGCAGCCACTAAGAACTTCTTACTGCTACCAAATCTTCAGCCTGGAGAAGCTGAGCTCCTGACTCCTCCCGCCTTATATTCCTTTCCCTGCCCAGACATATCACTTCCTGTCTCAACCTCCCTAGTACTAGGATTAAAGGTGTGTGCCTCCCAAGTACTAGAAGCAGAGGCATGAGATCCCAAGTGCTGGGATTCACATAGTACCAACAAATCTCCTTTCCCTCAGCTCTGTTCATGCCCCAGGATTCAAATATCAGGAAGATTATATGGGAAATGTTCTGGGATATGGAATCATTAATCCTTGTTGGCTACTGAACATGTAGGCAATAAAGTTGGTGTAAACCAAGCTAAGGAAAGTAGTGCTTGCACATCGAAAGTCTGCATGCTGAGTAGACTTTCCATCTACCCCTGGGAAGCAATGTTACAAAGAGTGAAAATCTTAAGCAATTAACTGAATACTGGAGTGAAGGAACACCATGCCTTTATACAACAAATGTAAAAGATGAAGTCATTTCTATTGGCCTACTTTATGGTGGCACTGGCATAAGGAAAGAGGCACTGTGACCAAGATACCTTTTGTAAAGCCCTGTTCTCAAAGTTGTCGCTTCATAGATTCTAATGCATAAATTTGGGGAAAGCATGCCATTGCTATTCACCTAGCTATGTGTCAATTATCTGAATAAAAATACCCTCTGTCAATATACAGCAATGGTTACTTCTAACATAAATAGTGAATGTTATTGTAAGAAACAAAATGTGGATCTTCAGGTTTTATATTATAGGGAGGATAGAAATATAAGTTTGTTACTCTATTTGCTATATAGCTAGTTGACCAAGAACCAAAGCAAGCTGAATTGAAATGCAGAGGGCTGGGATAAAGATCAATGGTAATGTACTTTAATAGCTAATTAATTCATACAAACACACCTATTCTATTTCTTTCTCCCTCTCTGTCCTCATAAACATATATATTTTTTCATTAAGTTGAATAATGAGAATAGAAAATTCTTCATGGAATTCTGACAACAGATCAGTTGAAGCACTTTGAACACCTATGAGGCCAGGTGGTGGGACACTAACTATGAACTCAGGTATCTTTTTGAACATCATCCTTTGGTGTTTCAAGGTCAGTGTCACCTGACCAAACTTACAAATAACTCATGTTTTTCCCTCCACATTACCACATCTCTCTACCCTGTATATCAGGACCTTCTTACTAGCAGTATAAAAATTCTTTCTTCTTTCCTGTCTGTGTACACATCACATAGGTGAACATCATGATGTTGAGGCCATTAAGCAGTTTTGCAAATGGTCATATCATACACTAATGGACACAGCTGTCTAAAAACACGTGTGAACCAGATTTGGCCCTTGGGCCATATTTTGCCTATTTCTGTCCTGAGAATTCATCACTTCTCTGCATTTTTTTCTTTATCCTGGTTCTTGCTAACATTGAAAAGCTATCCCATAAAATATAATAGAGAGCACTGTGGTATTGATAGAGCCCTCAGAATTTTATAGTAGCCTGTAAGTCTATTTGATTTGGGAGCATTCTTATCTAGCAGGATAAGTTTCTTCTAAGTGTCTTTCACAATGATTATGCTGACTTGTTTGGTAGCAACTTGACACAAATTAGAGTCATCTAAAAGGAGAGAACCTCAACTGAGAAAATGCCTCCAAAAGATCTGTCTGCAAGACCTTTCTTAAGTAGAGATTAAAAGAAGAGGATCCATGACTGTTGGTGGTGCCATCCCTGGGCTGGTGGTCCTGAATTCTATAAGAGAAAAGGCTGAACAAGCCAAGGGGAACAAGTCAGTAAGCCGTGGTCTCTGCATCAGCTCCTGTTTCCAGGTTCCTGCCCTGTTTGAGTTGCTGTCTTGACTTCCTTTGGTGATAAACAGTGTCTTAGGGTTTCTATCATTGTGAAGAGACACTATGACCATAGCAACTCTTATAAAGGAAAATATTTAATAAGTTGGCAGCTTACAGTTTCCGAGGTTTAGTCCATTATCATCATGGCTGCTGGGAGTGTGGTGGTGTGCAGACATGAGTTTGCGAAGGTAGCTGAGAGTTTTACAACTTGCACAGGCAACAGGAAGTGGTCTGTCTCACTAGACATGGCTTAAGCATATATAAGACCTCAAAGCCTGCCTCCACAGTGGCATACTACCTCAACAAGACTACAGCTACTCCATCAAGGCCACACCTCCCAATTGTGCCACTACCTTTGGGGCCATTTTCTTTCAAACCACCACATTCTACTCCCTGGCCCCAAAGGCTTGTAGCCATATTATAATGTAAAAATGCTTTGAGTCCAACTTCAAAACTCTATCACAGTCTCAACAATGTCTAAAAGTCCTAAGTTCAAAGTCTCTTATGAGATTCACACAATCTCTTGTTGTGAGATACTTGATTGTACTGTGAAATTTCAAGACTATATTAATAAAATTAACCTTAAATCAAGGAACAGAGCCAACAACTGGTTGACAAGAATTAGCCATAGAGTATGGAGGACCCAGAAAGATGGATAGAGAGGCGCACAGGAAGCAATAGTTAGGGACTTACAGAATTAAGGGATTTTAGTTTGTTTTGAATGAGCTGAGAGACACTTCTCTTGCTTGCCTTGGGGAAAAAAAAAGTCAGCTGGTTGCTTCTCTGCTTCTCTGATCTAGCAGGTTTTCACCTCAACATCTGACTTCCGGATCTTTATTAGTTAAACAATAAAGACTTAATTAAAACCTATGTTTGGCAATCAGAACCAAACCACTTCTAGTGGGATCAGAAATTCCACCAGGCCTAGGTCTGAGCAGCATCTGGGGTCCAGACTGTAGTTAAAATATTAGTAGATTTAGGTGCAGCCACTAAGCAAAGAGAAAAACAACAATCTCTTATCTGTAATCCCCTACAATTTTTTTTAGATCACATACTTTCAACATTTGATGGCACATGATGTACATTATCATTTCAAAACATAAAAAGGGGGCCATAGCAAGGAAATAGTGGACCAAAGAGAGACCCAAAATCAGCTGAGCAAACTCCAAACTCTGCACCTCCATGTCAAAGTGCTCTTCAGATCTCTAACTCCTTTCAGCTTTGTTGACAACACACTTCTTTCTCTTGCTTGGTTTCACTTCCTATTAGCAGCACTCCTCAGAAGGTATACCATGGCTCTGGCATCTCCAACATCTTGGAGTCTCCAAGGCAATCCAGGCTTCAAATTCACAGCTTCATGAAATGGTCTCTTCAGGCCTTCCTTCAGGGACACCCCTGACACATGCCTGGTCTCAGTGGCTATCCTTAGGCAGAGAGGTGCTAGGTTTTTTGCACTGGGCTGATATGGCTGCTTGGCCTTAATTAACCCATAGGTGTGGTCTTGAGCAGCCCCAGGGAGGGACTGGCTTTTGGCAGGCTTCCTCCTGGGCAGGGGTCTGGACTGGAAGACAGCTCTAGGGGCAGAGCTAGTTTGTGAGTGTCAAGGGAGCAGGTCTGGAGAGAGAGAGAGAGAGAGAGAGAGAGAGAGAGAGAGAGAGAGAGAGAGAGAGATTGAGATTGGGCTTTTCACTAAATCAGGAGGCAACTTTTATAACCCATTTCTTCTATCATTAACTCTAAAGCAAGAACCACGTGGGCAAAGCTGCCAAGTTCTGCTGCTTACTGGCCTGGAACATGGCCCCTTCATCCAATTACATCTCGACCAGCTTTCTGTCCTTCACTGCCTAAGCTTGGCTGTCCTCGAACCAGATCTGTAGACCAGGCTGGCTTTGAACTCAGAGATCTTTCAATTACATCTTCACCAGCTTTCTACTTTTTAATGATTTCCTTTACTGTCAAAGCTTGGTTGTTCTGGAACTTGCTCTGTAGACTAGTTTGGCCTCAAACTCAGAGATCCATCAGCCTCTGCCTTCCAAAGGGCTGAAATTAAAGGTGTGTACCACACTGGGCTCTTAACTTCTCTTTAATTCCTTATCACAAGTTGAAAATTTAGGTGGGTGGGATCTTGCCCTGAGGTGACCACTCCCTTTATTCCATTTCTTAATTTATTTATCTCCTTGATAGCAGAATTTAGCTCCATTCCACTTCCAGGTGCTCCTTTTCTGAGTCTGTACTTTTTGTATTTTTGCTCAGCTTGCTCCTTTTCATTATAAATCTTAGAGTTATCACTAATAACCACAGGACAGAGTCTATACTAGGCTGTTTTGAGATTTCTTCTGCCAATGGAATTAATCCAAATCTCTTCATTTTAGCCTCAGGAAGACTCTTTGGGCAAAGGCAAAAAGCAGCCACTTTCTTCAGGAAAATATCACAAGGATGATCTCCAGGCAACATGTTAAAATTTGTTTTCTCTAAAACCTCTTGAGCCAGAACCTTACAGTTCAAATGACTCTTACCCTGTCAGTCTTCAGTGCTTAAAGCATTTTTTGGCTCTCCCTTTAGGCATGAGGACTAAGATAGCAGAGCTAGAAGCAGTGTCCAGAGGGCTATGAGGGAAAGAACTTCCAGGAGTCTGCTTCAGAGACACAGCAATGAGGCTAGCTTATATAGCTCAAGTCGCGGGGAGGAGGGGACAAAGTAACCAGGGAGGGAAGGAATACATTTAATTTGCATATGTGGACTGAATAGAGGACACATTGGTGACAATGTCTAACTAATTCGAATAACAGAGCTGGAAGGAAGGAAGAGGGAAACTTAGGCACTGAATCATACAGCATTTGCAGGGAGCTCTGTGCAAAGTCATCCTCCAAATAATGTCAAGCATCTGAGCCTACAGACACACTTCAAAAAAGGTTAGGTAGAGAAAGCAAGTCTTGATGGGAAGAAGGGTCTCTATTTTGCAAGGAGCTCAGAGAGGTATCCAGACATAGTGAGCTGCAATCTTAAATGCAGGGCTCTCCTACAGCATTCTACTGATTTCCTAACCCAAACTCCCAAAGTCCAAATTCCTCTAAATAAAAGCATGGTCCCTGGTACCAACTTCTACCTTAGGGTTTCTATAGCTGTGAAGAAACACCATGACCATAGCAACTCTTATAAAGGAAAACAGTTAATAAAGGTGGTGGCTTACAATTTAGAGGTTTAGTCAATTACCATCATGTAACGATGGCTGCTGGGAGTACAGTCATGTGCATGTAGATGCTGGGGAGGTAGCTAACAGTTCAACATTTTGAACAAGCAAGCGGAAGTGGTCTGTCTCTCTGGGCATGGCTTGAGCATATATAAGACCTCAAAGCCTGCCTCCACAGTGGCATACTTCCTCCCAACTACTCCAAGGCCACACCTCCCTATAGTGTCGCTCCCTTTGGGGGCCCATTTTCTTCCAAACCACCACGAACAGTGATGTGGAAACATAAGCCCAATAAACCATTTTCTTCCTAAGTTGCCTTTGGTCATGATACTTATCACAATAGTAACCCTGACTAAGACAGATTGTTGCCACTGGATTCTAAGAAGGAAGAGTATCTTTTCATTGATGCTCTTCACAACTCAAATTGCTTGGTTGCTTTGGTTTTGTTCTAGATTTGACAGCGATTGTGTGAGACTGTATATCAGGCTCCTCTTAGCCAAAAATCCCTCCATGCAAATGTGATTACTGAAACACACACAGTCCCGCTGTGGAAGATTCCTTCCAGGTGGTTTTGCCTCATTCACGAGACACACACACACACACACACACACACACGCACACACACACACACACACACACACACACACAGAGTCTAACTTTTAGATTATTGCTCAGTCAAGCAAATTTTATCCAAGCTTTATTCATGAAGCACAAGTGAGGGTTATCTGTTGAAGTGTCCAAGTGCTATACCCATCACTGCCCCTCTCTGTTTCCAATCACCTCCCTTCAGATATCTTCTAAAACTCTTCATTTTCCCCAACACCTGCGGTGTGCCCTGAGATAGCATACCCAACACAACAACAGGCAGCAGAGAGTCAGCACAAAAACAGAAAACAAACCACCTTAAACATGAGCTATTTCAAGTAGACTTTGCTTTCTGATGCCATAAACCAAAGACAGCCAGAAGCAAGAGAAACAAAAGAAGCTAATAATTGGCTTTGTGGCTTCTAACCAATGAGACTGGTGATTTAAATTCATATCTGTGCTCACTTTCCTCTTTCTTACTCTGTCTAGGTTTCTCTTTAATTACTAACTGTAGCAATTAACTCTGTTTGAACCCAACAAAATCTCTAGTGTTCTGGCAGCATTGCTTTGATACGTTTTCCCAGGGAAAGAGGAAAGAGAGGGGGCATTTTGGTTGGGGTTTTAGCATAACTAGGATCTCAGTAGAGGGTGTGATTGGGAAGATAGTGCTTCCTCCCATCCTCCTGATCTTGTAGTGCCCCCCTGCCAGTTCTGTAGGTGTTCACACCTTCCTTGGATTCTGAAGCTTTACTCTCTGTCTTTTTGAATTCCACTCTCCTCACATTTCTACCTTGAATCCCTTGGATACTCATGTAAGATCTGATTTGAAAGATAATTCCTGCACATATATATTATAAAGCATGTATCCTTTGGTGTTTGTTTGGTGTGAAGCTCCAAAAGGCTGTCTGGCCCATGAGGAAGCAGCTCTTACTGTGTTGCTAACAGCAGAAAACAAACTAATACAGCTAAGTGTTTGAGGGAGGACACTGAGTTTGCTCAGTATAGATCCTTGAGAAAGAACTCTGAGGCCAGTGTGGTGGGGAAGGGCAGTACTTGGGCCATGAATGGGCCATCCATGGGAAAAAAAAAAAAAAAAAAGGCAAGCAGAATTGCCTTCAGGATTTATCCTGGATTTTATTCTGTCATCAAAAACACTTGGGTGAAGGACTGATGAAATAGCTCATTCATAAGCATTTGCCTGGCATGCATGTGGGCCTGGGTTCTACCATCCTAGGGCCATAAAACAGAAAGAAAGAAAGAAAGAAAGAAAGAAAGAAAGAAAGAAAGAAAGAAAGAAAGGAAACACCTAGGTTTGTGGGTTACTTGCCTAATACAGTTCTGTAGTTCTGTACTTGGAAGTCACAGAGCCTCTGTGCAATAAATCAGAGATGTCTGCCATGTGCAGAAATGGAAGAAGTCACCAACCTAGGTACCCAAGCATGCTGGAAATATCCTGACCAAAGCAGTGGCCTGGTGTGCTTCCTCACAGCAGGGTGCTTTAGTTTTCCTTATGCTGAGTTATGTTGACAGGCATTTGGCACCAACTATTCAACTCCACTTTGTGTCATCACACAGTCCCAAGTCATTGTCTCAGAGTTATTCTGACAATCAGAAGTTGCATGAAATTGACAAAGAAATTTTAAGTAGAATTTATTTAAAAATTGGAAAAAAAATAAGTTATTACACATTTTCATTATCTGGCTTTCAAACTTAAATATTTTGTCCATTAGGAAAACATTTGTTTTTTATAATAAAATGAAGAACACAGACAGTGCTCTACATAGAACAACATTAGAATTCAGATTCTTTTGAATTCTTTAATGAAAATCAGAGCAATGCTTGGTAGACACCACCAGCCTTTCCAATCACATCTGCCAGTGGCTGGTGAAAGCTCACATTGAAAAGGAACTTTTCTCAGTCAAGTCAAGGCTAAGTTACCTTTCCAGAACCTTCTGGCCTTAGTCCATCCTGCTATTTGTTAACATCCAGTAATCGTCTGGGGTCAAACTCCTTCTCTCTTGCTGTGCCATGCTTTTCACAAACCTTGGAACTCAGTGAACATTGCTGAATGAGTAAATGTGTGGGTCTGGGCTGTATCACCGAGGTGTTTGAACCATGAGCTTTATGGAAGAAGCTAGGCTTGAAAATCTTCCAGCCCTACCAAATATTTTCTGCTCAGCTGGGAATTCATTCATGAATAGCTTATTGAAGTGGCTGGCCAGTAATATCTTAGGCCCCTCATGACCTTGGAGGTTTCCTTACTGAGAAGTGAAGTCTTGACTTTCACAGACACAGGTAGATACTTAAAGACATTTTGTAGAAATGGCACAGTCTGTTGCAACCCCACCCCCAATTCCAACTTTGTTTTCACATTAAAACAGACCCAGAATAAATAAAATCTGAAATATAACAAGAAAAAAAAACTAGTGTGCAGCTGTTTACTCTTGCATTTTGGTGGCAATTTCCACTCTATCCTGTGTACTTGGGGCATCACAGTAGTGAAGACAGATTTAAAAACATGCAACTCTCTGTGCTGATTCAATTTTGTTAAATTTATACAAGGTCCAGTCATCCAGAAGAAAAGGATCTTAATAGTAGGAATGCCTTCAACAGATTGCCTATAGGCAAGTCTGTGGGGCATTTTATTGATTAATGATTAATGTGGAAGGACTATCCCTAGGCAGGTGGTGCTGTATTGTATTAAAAAAAGAAATAAAAAAAAGGTGAGTGAACTGTGGGAAAGGAAGACAGAATTATGTTCTGGTACATTGCAAATATTTGTCCTTCCTACTGGTTAAATAAAATGCTGATTGGCCAGAATGCAGAAAGGAAGTATGGGTGGAGCTACCAGACTAAAAAAAATTCTGAGAAGAGGAAGATTCAGAGAGACACCAGCAGATGCAGAGGAAAAAAGGCCAGGATGCTGCTCTGAGAAAAGGTACTAAGCCACTTGGCTAATCATGAGTTAGTTTAAGAGTTAAGAATTAGCAAGTTATATGACTGAGCCATAGTCTAATCAGCATGAAATTAATAAAAGCCTCTATGTGATTGTTTGGGGTTAAGTGGCAGTGGGGCTGTGAGCAGGTGCAAACCTTGGGGTTAAGCTGGAAAGTCTGGGCCAGAAACTACATACTATATGTCATAGCTTCAGCTCCAGTCTCAAGCTCCTACCCTGGCTTTCCTCCATGATCAACTGTGATAGGAAATTATAAGCCACATAAACACACTCCTTTCCCCCAAGTTGGCTCTGGTCAGTATTTTAACACCAGATAAGAAACACTAGGACACCATTATCTATGTGTGAGTGTCTTGTGTGTAGAAACTCAAAGACACCCAAACCAACCTCATTCTTTCCTAGGAAGATAAACATACAATTTACCTAAAGGTTTTGCATTTGCTTGTTTGCTTGAAGTGTGTGTGTGTGTGTGTGTGTGTGTGTGTGTGTGTGTGTGCCAAAGTTCAACCTTAGAAACCACCCATCTTGTTTTTTTAATATAGTAATATTTTCATTGATTGAGAATTTCAAATATGTATCCATTAAAATATAATTTCCTTCCACCAGCTCCTCCCATATTCCCTTCCAACAATGAAGTCTTCTGCTGCTGCTTCTTTTTCATTATCTTCATCATTATCTTTTTTTCTTCCTCCTCCTCTTCCTCCTGCTCCCCTTCCATCTTTGTCAACACACTGAGTCCAGTTAGTTCTGCCAATATGAATATAGATGTAGGGCTCTTCACAGGAGTATGGGAACTCTCCAGTAGCCATACCCTTAGAGAAAAATAATTCTCTATACCTCTCAGATATGAATAGCCTATAACTCCTCTATAAGGAATGAGGCCTGAAGAACATCTTCTCTATGTGTTCTAGAATTTGAACTATCTCAGTCAGGCACAGGTGCTATGCAGGCAGGCAGCCATGGTGGCCTTGAGTTCATGAGCACAATAGCTGCATTCTATCCAGGAGACAGCACTTCACAGCACTTCCCCATCATCTACCCTAATGGACTTTCTGATTCTGCTAGGTTCCCTGGCCCCTCTCTCTGAATCAGGCCATGTCATTCTGCATCTTTCACTGACAGAGAGGGTTAAGATATCTGTGCTGGAGCCAAACAGCAGCCTGTGATTTATGGTTCTAACCAGTACCTAGTTACTCATGCCCTTTGTCACTTATGCTATATCGAACTAAATCATATGATGTGCAACTTCCCACTGCCCCCACAAGTTCAGATTTTCTTTTTGTTCTAGGAACTGTTCTGAGACTCCTCAGCGGGGAGGAAGTAAGTGGATCTTCTGGTAGAGGTACCCCAAAGATTGTTCTCTGGAAGCGGCTCCTCTGGCCTCTGCTGGTATCTTTTTTTTAAAATAAAATCTTTTCTATTCATGTATCCCCTTGATCCTCCTCCCTTCTCTCCTCTCAATCCCTCCCAGTCAGCCTTCAGCCTCCCCTATCCCCATCCACCCATCCCCTCACGAAAAAGGGCAAGAAGTCCCAAGGTGGGTCAGCTCATCATGGTGCACGCACTCCAGGAAAGTCTGATTTCCTCATCCTAATATCAAGACTGTAAGGAATGGGCTCCGAGGTGCCAGTCCATGCACAGAAACACAGTCTAATCCCTCCCTTGAAGGATACACATACTGCCCATGTCAATCGACAGTTGCCTGTGCTGGAGAGCCTCGCTCCTTTCCCCAGCTCCTTAGAGCTCCAGCCAGCAATCACTATGAAAATTTTCCTCAGAATCCCTATTCCTTGCTCATACAGACTCTCCTCCCCGATTCTCAGTTGGATCAGGAGCTCTGCCCAGTGCTCAGCCATGGACCTCTGTCCCTACTTCTATTCCTTGTTGGATGTAGGTTCTGTGATGACACTTAGGGTGATTATTCATTTGATTATAGGGGAAGTCCTGTCTAGACACCCCCTTCACTATTGGTTGGAGACCTAGCCATGGGCATCTTATGAGTTCTTGGAGGTTCCCATAGTACCCTGTCTCTTTCCAACCCCACATTGGCTTCCTCTATTAAGATCTCTATCTCTCTCTTTTTTTTCTCCCTCTTTGTTGCTCCTCTCACTCAACCATTTCCTTCTCTCATAATTTGTTCCCACCTCTTCTTGTTTGCAATCCATTACGCTCCAAATTAGCTAAGGAGATCTTCTCTATTTTCTCTTCCTAGAGGAGTTTTAGGATGTCTCTCTTAAGTTCCTTCTGATACCAAGACATTCAGGTATTGTTGTTTGCAGCTTGGATTTTCTTTGTCTTTTGTCTAAAGTCCACTAATGAGTGAATACATCCCATGCCTATCTTTCTGGGTTTGTGATACATCACTTAGGAGGATATTCTTCAAATCCATCCATTTGCCTGAGAATTTTAGAATGCCAATTTTTTTTTTTTTTTTTTTTTTTAGTGCTGAGTAGTACTTCATTGTGTAGATGTACCGCAGTTTGTTAATCCATTCTTCAGTTGAGGGGCATCTAGGTTGTTTCCAGGTTCTTGCTATTATGAGTAATGCTGCTGTGAACATAGTTGAGCTAATGCTTTTGGGGTACAAATGTGTATCCTTTAGGTATATGCCCAATAGTGGTATTGCTGGATCCATGGGAAGGTTGATTCCCAGTTTTCTGAGGAACCGCCATAGTGCATTCCAGAGTGGCTATACAAGTTTACACTCCAACCAACAATGGAGGAGTGTTCCCCTTGCTCTGCATCCTCTCCAGAGTAGGCTGTCATCTGTGTTTTTAATCTTAGCCATTCTGACAGGTATAAGGTGGTATCTCAAAGTTGTTTTGATTTGCATTTCTCTGATAGCTAAAGATGTTGAGCAATTTTTTAAGTGTCTTTCAGCTATTTGTAATTCATATGTTGAGAATTCCCTTTCATCTCTGAACCCCATATTTTATTTGGGTTATTTAGGTTTGTTGGGCTCTAGTTCTTTGAGTTCTCTATATATTTTAGAGATTAGTTCTCTTTCAGTTGTAGAGTTGGTGAAGATCTTTTCCCATTCTGTAGGCTGTCAGTTTGTCTTACTGACTGCGTCCTTTGCCTTGCAGAAGCTTCTCAGTTTCAGGAGTTCCCAGTTATTGATTGTTGTTCTTAGTGTCTGTGCCACTGCTATTATATTTAGGAAGTATAATCCTGTTGCAATGCATTCTAAGGGTATTTTCCACTTTCTTTTCTATCAAGTTTAGTGTAACTGGGTTTATGTTGAAGTCTTTGATCCACTTGGTTTTGAGTTTTGTGCAGGATGATAGGTTTGAATCTATTTGCATTCTTCTACATACTGCCATCCAATTATGCCAACACCATTTGTTGAAGATGCTATCTTTTTTCCATTGAATATTTTTGGCCTCTTTGTTAAAAATCAGGTGTTCATAAGTGTGTGGGTTAATGTCAGGGTCTTCTATTTGATTCTATTGATCCACAAATCCGTTTTTATGCCAGTACCAGACTGTTTTTATTACTGTAGCTCTATAGTATAGAATGAAGTCATGAATGGTGATTCCTCCTGAAGTTCTTTTATTGAGCAGGATTCTTTTGGCAATCCTGGGTTTCCTGTTATTCCATATGAAGTTGAGTATTGTTCTTTCAAGGTCTGTAAAAAATTGTATTGGGATTTTGATGGGGATTTTATTGAATCTGTAGATTGCTTTTGGTAAGATGCCACCTATCCAGGAGCATAGGCAATCTTTCCATTTTCTGATATCCTCTTCAATTTCTTTCTTCAGTGACTTAAAGTTTTTGTCAAAATAGGTCTGCTATGTCTTTGGTTAGAGTTATACCAGGATATTTAATGCTATTTGCAGCTATTATAAAGAATGATGTTTCCCTTATTTCTTTTCAGTCCTTTTATCCTTGGAAGGATATTGATTTTTTTTTTTGAGTTAATCTTTGTACCCTCCTAAATTGCTGAAGGTGTTTATCAGCTGTAGGAGTTCACTGGTAGAATTTTGTGAGTCACACATGTATACAATCATATCATCTGCAAATAGAGATAGTTTCACTTCTTCTTTTCCAGTTTGTATCCCCTTAATCTCCTTTTGTTCTCTCATTGCTTTAGCTAAAATTTCAAGAACTATATTGACTAGGTAAGGAGATAGGGGACAGCCTTGTCTTGTTCCTGATTTTAGTGGGATTGCTTTTTGTTTTTCTCCATTTAGTTTGATGTTGGCTGTCAGCTTGCTGAATATTGCCTTCATTATATTTAGGTATTTTCTCTGTATTCCTGATCTCTCCAGGACTTTTATCATGAAGGAGTGTTGGTTTTGGTCAAAGGCTTTTTCAGCATCTAACAAGATGGTTATGTGTTGTTGTTGTTGTTGTTGTTGTTGTTTTTATTTCAGTTTGTTTATATGATGGATGACATTCCCAGTGTTTTGTATGTTGAACCATCACTGAATCTCTGGGATGAAGCCCACTTGATCATGGTGGATGATTTTTTTGATATGCTGTTGCATTCGGTTTGCCAGAATTTTATTGAGTATTTTTGCATCAATGTTCATGAGGTAGATTGGTCTGTAATTCTCTTTCGTTGTTGCATCTTTAAGTAGCTTGGGTATCAGGGTGATTGTGGCCTCATAAAGAGTTTGGCAATGTTCTTCAGTTTCTACTGTATGGAACAGTTTGAGGAGTATTGGTCTTAGTTCTTCTTTGAATGTCTGGTAGAATTCTGCATTGAAGTCATCTGGTCCTGGGATTTTTTTTTACCTGGGAGACTTTTAATAACAGCTTAAATTTCCTTTGGGGTTATAGGTCTGTTTAGGTCTTTTATCTGATCTTTATTCAATTTTGGTAAGTGGTACCTGATAAGAAAGCTGTCCATTTCTTTTCAGTTTTCCATTTTTGTGGAGTATAGATTGTCAAAGTATGATCTAATAATTCTCTGGATTTCCTGGATGTCTGTTGTTATGTTCCCCTTTTCATTTCTGATTTTGTTAATTTGGATTCTCTCTGTCTCTGTCTCTCTCTCTCTCTCTCTCTCTCTCTCTTTCTCTCTTTCTTTCTCTCTCTCTCTCTCTGCTTTTTGGTTAGTTTGAATAAGGATCTATCTTATTGACTTTCTCAAAGTACCAACTCTTTGATTCATTAAATTTTTTTTGGTATTTTTCTCTTTGTTTCTGTTGTATTGATTTCATCTCTGAGTTTGATTATTTCCTGCTGTCTACTCCTAGGTGAGTTTGCTTCTAATTGCTCTAAAGACTTCAGCTGTAAATCTCTTGTGTGAGATTTCTATAAGTTTTTCATATAGGCATCTAGTGCTATGAATTTTCCTCTTCACACTGCTTTCATTGTGTCCCATAAGTTTGGATGTTGTGGATTCATTTTCATTAAATTCTGGCAAGTCTTTGATTTCTTTCTTAACTTCTTTCTTGACCCAGAGGTGGTTCAATTGAGAGATATTTAGTTTCCATGAGTTTGTAGGCTTTCTGTGATTTTTGTTGTTGTTCAACTCTAACTTTTGACCATGGTAATCTGATATGATATAAGAGATTATTTCCATCTTTTTCTATCTATTGATATTTGCTTTATGGCCAAGTATGTTGTCAATTTTAGAGAAAGTTCCATGGCATGCTGAGAAATACATATATTTCTTTGTGTTTGGGTAGAAGGTTTTGCATTTATCTGTTAAGTCCATTTGTGTCATAACATCTGTTAGATTCCTTATTTCTCTGTTAAGTTTCTGTCTGGTTGGCCTATCCAAGTGGGGTATTGTAGTTTCTCACTATTAGTGTTTGGAATTTGATGTGAGGTTTAAGCTTTAGTAATGTTTCTTTTACATAATAGGTTCCCTGGTGTTGGGGGCATAAATATTCAAGATTTAGACTTTATCTTGGTGGATTTTTCCTGAGATGAATGAGTAATGTCCATCCTGGTCTCTTTTGATTGATTTTAGTTTAAAGTCTATTTTGTTAGATACTGAGATTGCTACACCAGCTGGCTTCTTAGTACCATTTGATTCAAAAGTCTTTTCTCAACCCTTTACTCTGAACCTCTGTCTGTCTTTGAAGTTGAGGTATGTTTCTTGTATGCCATAGAAGGATGACTTCTATTTTTTTATCCATCATGTTAGGGTGTGTCTTTTTATAGGTGAATTGAGTCCATGGATATTAAGGGATAGTAATGACCAATGGTTGTTATTTCCTGTTATTATTGGTGGTAGCTTGTGTGTATTTCCCTTTTTTGGGTTTTTCTTCTGTGGGATTATTGATGTTTGTGGTTTCATGGGTGTATCTGGCTTCCTTAGGTTGAAATTTTTCCTCTAGTGCTTTCTGTAGGACCAGATTTGTGGATAGGTATTGTTTAAATCTGGTTTTGTCATGGAATATCTTGTTTACTCCATCTACGTTGATTGATAGTTTTGCTGGGTATAGTAGACTGTTTTAGTGTTTGTGTAACATCTGACCAGAATATTCTTGCTTTCATTGTTTCTATTGCATTAAATAGTCTAGTGCTATTCTGATGGGTCTGCCTTTATAGGTAATTTGACCTTTTTTCTTTGCAGCTCTTAGTATTTTGTTGTTGTTGTTGTTCATAGGTTTAGTGGCTTGATTATTATGTGGTGAGCAGGGTTTTTTGGGAAGGCAAGTTCTAATCTATTTGGTGTTCTGTAAGCTTCTTGTATCTTTATACGCATTTCCTCCTTTAGGTTGGGAAAGTTTTCTTCTATGATATTGTTGAATATATATTTGGGCCTTTGAGCTGGTATTCTTCTCCTTCAATTCCAATTATTCTCAGGTTTGGCCTTTTCATGGTATCCCAGAATTCTGGACATTTTGTGTTATGACTCTTTTGGTTTTAGTATTTTCTTTAACTGATGTATCTATGTCCACTATTGAATCTTCTACTCCAGAGATTCTCTCTTCTATCTCTTGGACTCTGTTGGCTATGCTTGAATCTCTATTTCTGGTTCATTTCTTCAGGTTTTCTATTCCCAGTTTTGCCTCAGTTTGTGCCTTCTTTATTGCTTCTATTTTGATTTTTAATTTCCAAAATGTTTCTTTTACCTGTTTGTTTTCTTTTTCTTGATTTTCTTTATTTTCTTTCAGAGATTTGTTACTCTCTTCCATTTTTTATATATTTTCTTCTATTTTTTTAAGGGTTTTTTTATAACTTCTTTTAAAGCTTCTTAAAGTAGTTTTTAAGTTCATTTCCTTCTGTTTCTTCTTAATTGTTATGCTCAGGTCTTGATGTTGTAGAACCACCAACTTCTTCTGGTAGTATCTTGTTGATCTTTATATTGTTATATGTATTCTTGTACTAGCATCTGCCCATTGTTTTTTTGGTTCACTCTTAGTTAGCTCTTGGTCAGCTCTTACTCAGTTGTGGGCAGGGTGGGGGGAACAAGCCTGTGTGTCTTCAGTAATTGCAGGGGCTGGTCTTAGTCAGCTCTTAGCTGGCTGTAGGCCAAGGAGCTGTATGTCTCCCCATTGTGACAGGGGTTGTTCTTATTCAAGTCTTAGTCAGCTGTATATCTGGAGGTTTCTTGTGGTCCAATTGTCAGAGTGTGATGATGCAGATTGCTGATTGGGCAAGGCTTGGCCCATGGGATGTCCCTGGCTGTGTTTTGCTGGGTATTGGGCTTGGGGGCATTTTCCCAAGTTTCTGTGGTTGGAGTATAGAGGGTGTGTCCCTGGACCAGGGTTCAGAGAGCAGCAAGGTCTGTGCTTGGCCTGAGGGATTGGGTTTTACTCACCTCTTATTCAACTGTGTATCACGAGCCCCTGGCATTTTTTTTTTTAATGCCAACTATGTATCTCTTGCATTTGACTCCCTGACTCTCTCTTGTTCTTGCTGTCAGGTTTTAAAGGGAAGCCCTTTCTCTCTAGAGTCCCATAATGTTTAGATTTTATACTGTTTTTCATTCTTTCTGATGTTGTCCCTTCACTTTGAGGCCCAGGGAACTGTAAATTATTTGTCAGCATCCTTTTCTTGGTGGCCACTATTGTCATCTTGTTAAATAACATAAAGACATTAACATGTTCATGGAGTATAGATATGAGAGAGAAAGAAAGGAAGGAAGAAAGAGAAAAAAGGAAGAAAAAGAACTCACTGATATAATTTAACCAGAACAAGTTGTTTAAGCTTAGAGGGAAAACAGCTTGATATTGGGTTTCTTAGAGTAAATAAAGTAGTTTCTTGTGGTGGATTCTCTAGCTTGTCCTACTTCTATTATTTTACTTACTCATTTAGTTACTGGACCTCTGCTTTGTTGATGATGCCAAGGCTTCCCTATCCACTACTTACCATCCTTTGAGAAGATACAAGGCTAGCCCTGGTGTCTATTTCAGGTTCTAAACTTCTTTATCTCTGTGTTCTTTATGAACTTTGTCCTTCATCTTTCACTTGAAGTTCTGCTAAGATATATAGCAAAAGGATGAAAGAAGGATTGCAGGCTATGTTTTCCAGCTGCTGTGGGGTGTGATGAAATTTAAAACAAGTGTCTCCAAGCAGACACAGATAATAGAGATCTTCTGGGTAGAATACAATTAAGGACTGAAATACTAGAAAGAATACCTGGAAATATGAGCAATAAGTTGTCTATATTGATACATCTTCAGTATTAATGTTTGTCAATGAATTTCTTCTTCCTGGCCCCACTAGTCTAGAGAAACAGTTAGGAGGTTATGGGGACTGAGTGCTAGCTCAACAAATGAGGTACTTGCTGTGCAAACATGAGGACATGAGTTTGAATCCCTAGCATCCATTTTATAATGTAGAGATGGCAGTGTACACTTGCAACCCCAGCACTGGGGATCTTTTGTTTACCTCGTAAGATTGTGTGATAGGCAGCTCATCTAAAACATAGTTACCCTACAGGGCAAGTGGGGAAGATGAGGAGAAAAGGGATAAAGTAAAATCTGTTTATAGGTTATGAACAAGATGCATAAATTCTGATTTTTAGCATTTTTGTTGTCTTCATGGTTGACAAAATATAGACTACAGTGTAGGCAGACATTTCTGTCCAGCCAGCCAGCTTCAAATAACCACACAGAGACTTATTATTAATTATAAGTGATTGGTTGATAGCTTAGGCTTGTTAGTACTAGCTAGCCCCTACAACTTAAACTAACCCATATTTTTTATCTGCATTCTACCACATGATAGTATCATTTTTCAGCAGACGATATTCATCTGCTGCTTTTTCTAATTCTCAGTAATGACTCTGCCCTCCTTCTTTCCAGTGTTCTCTTAGTGTGGCTCTCCTGCCTAAACTCTTTGTGCTTAGCTCTTGGACAGTTGACTTATTATTAAACCAATGAGAGCAAAACATTTTCACAGTGTATAAAAAAAATATTCCACAGCACTACAAAAGCCTCTTATCACTCCTCCTAAAGTACACATTTTCTACCTCATTGCCTCTAATAAGTCCTTCATTTAACACATGTTCATTTGCAGAGGCCAGTAAGATGTCTCAGTTGGTAAAGGCACCTGTATTGTAAGCCTGGACACCTTAGTTCAATCCCTAGAAATCTGCCCTAACAACAATAATAATACTTTTTAAATGTTTACTTGTAGGTTAGAAAAAAATGCTCAATTGATAGGGTGCTTATTATATAAATATGAGGACCTGTGTTCTTTCTGGAACATTCAGGTGGTGGTACAGGCTTGTGAATAGATCACTGAGTAGACAGAGGAAAGGATCTGCTCTAATTATGGTCTTTCTAATTAGCGAGTTTCATGCCACAGAGACCCAGTCTCAAAAACTAAGGTGCATAGCTCTTGTGAAATGATACTCAATATTGAACTTGGCCTTTATGTATATACACAAACTTGTACATACACACACACACACAGAGGACTTCACTTAATTAATAGTCTAAGGTACATCAAATAAATTAAATTTCTTTTTAAATTTATTTGTAAAAGTTTCAATTAATTTTTCAGGAGCCTTTTTTTTTTTTTTTTTTTCCCCAAAGCTTCTCTAGAAGAGTCCTGGCAAGGAAGAGAAAGCTTTCATTGTTGTCATGGAAAAATAAACAATAACTGGAAAGCTTTGAGGGATTAAAATGAGGGGTTTACAGGTTGGGCTCTGAGGCCATTCACATCCTGTGATCCCGGCAGGAATCCCAAGATGTGCTGTTTACGAAGGCAGAAAATGCAGGCAACAGCTGTCACCTGTCCGCGCTTAGAACACAGACTTCATGGATTCAGGTAAATACTGACATGGCTTACCACCTCCTGGACATATTTTATGCCCATTATCTTTAGAGATCCTAAGGAACAAAGGATAAAAAACCATAGGAGCTATCTGTCCAGTGCAAGTAAAAGCTGTGGAGAAATAGGAATGAAATATCCCCTGAACTTCTGGAGTAAGCCCTCCCTTTTCTTACCAATACTTTCATATCTTACTTCTTGGTTGGCTGGATTCTATCTTCTTGACTCCGCCCTCCTTCTCCTTTATCTATGCTCGGATTTCCCTCTTGCCTCCAAGCTGCCTTGCTATAGGCCAAAACAGCCTCTTTATTAACAAATGGCAACAAAATATATTCACAGCATACAGAAAGACATCCCATATCTGGCGTTATTTCATCTTACTTCCAGATAGTAGTCTGTCTCTGAGGAAAATCACCGAGGGTCATAACTAAAGCAGAGACTAAGGAGGGATGCTGCTTCCTGACTTGCTAACCATGCCTTGCTCAGCTTTCTTTTCTATACAGCCAAGGACCACCTGCCTAGGGGAGGTACCCCGCATGAAGAATGGGTCTTCCCACATCAATCATTCATCAACAAAATGCACTACTCGTTTGTCCATAGGCCAGTCTAACAGAGACAGTTCTTAAATTGAAGTTCCTTCTTCCCAGGAGTCTCTGGTTTGTGTCACTGACAAAATTTAACATGCATATCAAGGATTGAAGCTCATGGGAAAAGCTCTAGAATCAGACAGTGACTTGACAGATACACTCATCTCTCTCATTTAAGTCAGTTAGAAAGTTCATGTCCAGGGTCAGGGAGTGATCACCAGCATTGTCTTCACCCTCAGCCTCCAGAACAATGTTTGGACAGTGTTGAGAGAGGGGGTGGGCAGGTAAGGAAGAGTAGATCTCCCAGCTTGGTCCATGCCAGCCAAATGACCTTCTTCCCACTCCCTCTGTTGTGTCCTCCTAGGCATTGTGTAGAAAAAGACAGGGAATGCATTTTCTGGGTCTCTTTTCTAGTCTCAGTTTTAAAATATCTCACCTGAACACATGCCCACTTGACTTAAGCCTGAAGAATTTTTCTGACCTATAATGAAAAGGCAGAAACCATGGGGCAAGGAATTTTTCTCATTGATCCCATCACAAAGCGCCCAAGAACATGAATGGAGAGTAACCAAGAGTTGGCCATCAAGGCTTTGATACATGAAGCCAAAAATCCAATCAACATGAAGAATATTGAGGGAGAGAAAGCTCCCTCCTGATGCAATACTTAATCCACAAAGGCTCACAACATTCACTGTGCTGTGTTTTCTCAAGATAAAAGATGTCAGCTAACATTCTTCCAAAAAAAAAAAAAAAGGAACTATCAAGAAGAATCCAACTAAACCATACCCAGCTGACGTTTAGATTTCCCTTGTCTTTTCTCTTTCTTTTATTTTCATTTGAGGGTTGGGGTGGGTAGAGAGACAGGAGTGTGTGCATGTGTGCCTATGCATGCAGAAGCAAAAGTTGATATCAGTTGTTTTCCTTACTCCTTATTATTTTGAGACTGGGTCTCCCACTAAATTTGGTGCTAACAGATTCAGCTACACTGGCTGGCCACAGGCCTCTCAAATCTTCTCTGCAGCCCAGTGCTAAGACTTCACGCAGGTGTCATGCCTTACTCTTATGTCGGTTCTGAGAATTGAACTCAGGTCTTCACACTCATGCTGCAAGTACTTTACTGACTGAGGCTAAGGCATTTTCCCAGCCCTTTAGCTGAAAGTTCTAGCTATCACTGGCTTAATCTAAGGTTTCATTCTCTCCTCGAGAAGAATTCCAAAAGAGGACAGTCACTGGATTCATTTCATGGCTGAATGATATGACTGGGTGTCTGTGGTTCTGTAGGCTTCTTCCTTATAGTAACAAAGTCAATTTATGAATACCATCCAAGCTTCATTTATCTTCAAGGTAGGTAGGAAGGAGAGAGAGAGAGAGAGAGAGAGAACACAAATTGTTGTAGATATCAAGATGTTATTCTCCCCAGGTGAGAACCACTTAACAAATTAACAGTCTAATATTCAGCCCACTTTAAAGAAATAAAGAAAAAAGGAGAGAGAGGGAAGAAAAGGGGAGAGAGAGAGAAGAGAAGAGAAGAGAAGAGAAGAGAAGAGAAGAGAAGAGAAGAGAAGAGAAGAGAAGAGAAGAGAAGAGAAGTAAATTGGCCTTGGGTTACTAGCCCATTGTTAGAGTATAAAAAACAGACATATTGCGTGTCTGTTGCACAATAGTATGTCCATTGTAGAAATAATAGTTCTCCAAAGCTACTGACCAAAAGTGATGGGGTAGAGGACATAGAGGAGTAGGCTCTGACTGAGAACTAAGTAGATGCCATACAATGACTTTGGTTTGGGGGTTTTGTTTGTTTGTTTGTTGTTATTGTTGTTATTGTTGTTATTTCTCCCTCTGGTACTTGAATCCCTTGTACTGGTTTGGAAAGGTAACACCAAAGAGTAGTTTGTGGAAGAGCTGAGCTTTGTGCTCAAGGTCATGCATGTACAGATGTGAAATGTATGGGGGCCAGAGGTCAATGTCAGTTGTCATTTCTTAGGATTTGTTCACCTTGTGTTTTGAGGCATGACTATCACTCAGGCTAGGCTGGCTGACTACCAGTTCCCAGGGATCCTGCTGTAGCTGCATCCCTGATACTGAGATTACAAGCCCACATCATCATACTTTGTTGTTGTGTTTTAAAATGAATTCTGGTGATTGAAGCCAGGTCCTCCTGCTAATGTAGCAAATATTTTATTAGCCCAGGAGATCCAACACATTTGTGTGTACATGCATGTGAGTGTGTGTGTGTATGTGAGTGTGTGTGTGTATTTGAGTGTGTATGTGTTTTGGTTTGGTTATTCAAAACAATGTCTCTCTGTGTAGCCTTGACTGTCCTTGAACAGAACTCACTCTGTAGACCAGGCTGGCCTCCAACTCAAAGAGATCTACATGCCTCTGCCTCCCAAATGCTGAGATTAAAAGAATGTGTCACCACCACCCAGCCATACCCAAAGTTTTTTGCATCTTAGATCAAAAGCTTCTGAGGAAGACTCTGGTAAATAGCCTCCAGCAAGTAACTTGCCCCCTAGTGTTTATCTATTGGATGACAAAGCTTGAAGGCAAAGAATCTTCCCTGATTCTTTTTTCTCTGACCTTTGGTATCTTGGCTTCATGAAAAACATCTAGCTTTCTCTTTGCTCCTGTCTCCATGTAACCTTCCCCTGAGACTCCCAAGGCCAAGTCTGCTTGGCCTCCATCTGTACTAATAGCAAAGACAATGAGGCTTTGCAGGGGTTGTACAGGACAGGTACACAGGCATCCTGAGATTTATCCTGACCCTTCATTAAGGCAAGTATTATTTCTACTTCTATGTAGGTTTCATTGAGAAAAATGAAACCCACTTTCAGCTCTTTTGACACAAGGCACTGCTCACCTCAGTAGCATCTGAGTAGCCTAAAGAAAGTGACCCCCCTCTTTGCACCTGTCACCTACTAAAAGATAATAGCATGGGAAAAAACTCATGGTGGCCTTTGACTGTGTTTCCAACTTGCCCAGACCTCATTCATTTATTGAGTACAGTACAGGGAAAAGGAATGGTGTAAGGGGTGGAGGGAAATAGGATTAAAAATGTAAATATGTGATTACTTTTAATGACCTTATTACTCTGACATCAAATCTGTTTGTATTGACAAATAAATATGCAAATGTTTATATCAACACTCACTTCATTAAAATAGTAAATGGTTCAAGTTAATATTAGTGCAGCATTGAAATCTTGAGTAGTTTTGATTACATAGCAATAAGCTACTGATGAGTATCATTATGTACCAATCATACAAAAATGAGCCACCGAAGGCCATATTTCCAAAATTGGGCTGAGCAAGTAAGTACATCCACAAAAAGACAGAGACATGCACTCTGTGCCAGCATTGCTCTCTTTTTACATCAAAGCATAGTTTGAAGGCACAAAACAGAAAATTGCAGTCTTCGAAAAGGCAATTGGACATATAATTATGTAATTAGTGCCCCAGAGAAAGGGCACATGGGTGTTTTAGAAAAAGTCTTTCCTTCTATCTATACACCTCTACCTCCATTCTCTTAATTTTTATCCAAAGGATGTTTTTGGTGGGTTTGGTTCCTTGTTTTTTGTTTTTCTTTCCTTAGACAAGAGGCCTTAAAAAAAGGGGCAACTTTCTGAGTCAGCATGGTGTTGTCTGTTTGATTACAAAGAACTGCTTCTAATTGGTACCCCAGGAGGGATGCAACCCTGCAGGTTGAGCTCCTCAGGGCTACTTCCTTTCAGGTTCCATATTTGAGGTGCAAATGCTGATGAGAAGATTTCAGTTGAGGAAAGAGGACTTGAAAGACACAAAACTCTCAGGACTGATTTTTTTTGTTGTTGTTTATCCTGTTTGTGTGTATTGGTGGTGTATGCATGTGTATGTGTGTGGGAGTATGCACATTCACATGCACATGACTGTGGAGGCCAGAAGTCAATGTGGAGCATCTTCTTCAATCTCTCCATTTTATCTTTTGAGTCAGTGTCTCTCTCTGGACCTGCTGCTCACTTGCTGCCTAACCAGTTCTGGTGAGCTCCTTCTCTCTACCCAGCCCCTTGTGGTAGGACTGTGGATAGGGACAACCACACTCATTCTTTGACATGGGCACCAGGGATCTGAAATCAGGTCCTCCTTGTCTGCCATGCACTGTACTAACTGAACCATCTCCCTAGCCCTTAACATGTTATATTTGAACACATTCCAGAACTGCAATGGAAGTTTTCTTAGGTTTGATGCTTCCTGCTTATATTCTAAACATCATGTGTCTTACATTTCCAGTTCAGCCTGAGAAAAGTAGAAGTCCTTTCTGTTGACAAAGTGTTGAGATTTTCATAAAGAAATAAATTTAGTGAGGTTTTTTGTTTTGTTTTTGTTTTCAAAACAATGATCTCTCCAGACACTGGCTAGACAGCTAATATATTTTACTGCATGTATGCAATGAACCAGGACTTTGCAGAAAGTATCTGAAATGAACACAGCTCCCCAGGAAAGTACATTTAGGGTGATAGGGATTAGACAGCTACCGTGGTCTGAATGAGAATGGTCCCTATGTGGTCATATGTTTGAATGGTTGGTCCCAAGTTGGTGGACATTTTAGGAAGGATTAAGAGGTGTGGCCTTGCTAGAGATGTATCATTAGAGGCAGGCCTGGAAGTTCCAAAAACCTACACAGGCACTCTCTTTGTCTCTCTTTCTGCCTCTCTCTCTCTCTGTATCTCTTTCTGCCTCTCTCTCTCTCTCTGTATCTCTCTGTCTCTCTATTTTTTCTTTCTCTGTATCTCTGTGTGTGTGTGTGTGTGTGTGTGTGTGTGTGTGTGTATGTGTGTACATGTCTGTCTCTCTCTCTGCCTCGTGCCTCCTACCTCCTGTCTATAGATCAATATGTTAGCTCTCAGCTCCAGCACCATGCCTGCCTGCCTGAAGCCATGATCTCCACCATGATGATAATGAACTATCCCTCTGAAACTGTAAGCAAGCCTCCCACTAATTGCTTTCTTTTATAAATAGCCTTGGCCATAGCATTTTTTCACAGCAATAGAACAGTAACTAAGATACCACCTTAATCTAGCACAATGCAGAGAACTCTGCTATGATAAAGCTGCCCAAAGAAACAAATTGAGATTGGCCCTGAGCTTGGACTAGGGAGAGACTGGATGGGTAGTAGGGAAATGGGACATTTCTGCAGCAGAAACAGGAATATAAGGTCCCTCTCCAGGATGGTGAGATGACCAGAACACCCAAGCTTTATGGCAAAAAACACAAGTATGGATATTATCTTATGGTTTTCTTACTTAAAGATAATGTCAAATATAGAATAACATTTCAAAAGCAGTATAAAGATTAAGTAGCTTAGTAGTAGTCCACCTGACAGGAACACACACATACACACACACACACACACACACACACACACACACACACACATGCATTTCCCTTAAGTTGAACAGTTTTTCATGTAAGTATCACACACAAGTGCAAATGGGAGATGAATGTGTCAGGATAACACATTAGGTGTCCTGTGGGGTGTCTTTGGCCTTCTTTGGTCTGCA
This sequence comes from Sigmodon hispidus, assembly GCA_004025045.1. Taxonomy (NCBI): domain Eukaryota; kingdom Metazoa; phylum Chordata; class Mammalia; order Rodentia; family Cricetidae; genus Sigmodon; species Sigmodon hispidus. Next base: position 78,541 of record PVIH01007356.1, read on the forward strand.
GTGTCTGCCTTTGAAGTGTGTGACTCCAATGTCTTTGAAGATGACAGGCCAGGACATGTGTAGGGTCCCTCAGTATGGACTTGTTCTACAACTGCCAGTGAGCTGAGACTGGGTTAACAGTCCAGTGTGGCAAGAGTATCACAATGGAGATGGTGTGCTCTGGTCTTGGAACTTAAGATGTCACTTGTTCTAGTGACAGTCACTAGGATCCATTCATTCTTGTATAGTTACCATATTTTCTTTCATTGACAATGTCAGATCAGAGGGAAGCTGAAGAGTGGCAGTTATGTATGGCATGGGGTTTGTCAGCTATAGTGTGTCTTTTCTAAGAGATGGGGACTGTAATGTGAGTAATGACACTGTATTGGAGAAACCCCCATTTGGTTTCACTGTTTTTGTGCGGACAGATGAAAGGTAATGGCTAGATCTGATCCATTTGATTCCAGAGGTTTTGATTCTGATGCAATAAGCTAATCAAGCCCAATTAATAAATCAAGGGTTAATGAACAGAGCAAAGCAATCCTGAGTGACCCTTGGAAAGTCAGGAGAAGAGCCACAAGGCAAATATGGCTTCAAGGCCTTAAGTAACCTGTGTTTGTGGTCTTGAGCAGCCCCAGGGAAGGTCTGGCTTTTGCCAGGCTTCCTCGGGGGCAGGGGTCTGGAAAGGAGGGCAACTCTAGGGAAGGGGCTATTGTTTGGGAAGCTTTAGGGGGCAGAGTCTGGGAAGAGAGAGAGGTTAGGCTTCCACCCAATCAGTCACCACTCTTACAGGCTCTCTAGGGCTGATCTGTGACAGAAAATAACCTAAAGCAACATGAAAAGATTTAAAATAAAAAATAAAAAAATAAAAAAATAAAAAAAGGCCAGTAACAATCTGAAGGAGATCTGAGATTCTGGCCTTAAGTAAACTGAGATAGAAGCTCCTCAGCAGGAAGGCAGGTCACAGGCTTATCAAGACCCCAACCAGTGATCCTGAAAAGGCCTCTCCTGTGAGATTTATTAACCCAGACTATAGGCCCCACCTCCAGAGTTTCTGACTCTGTAGACAGGAGGCTGAGTGAACAATTTGCATTTTTAACTTGTTCTTGGGTGTGGTGGCTAACACCTATAATCCTAGCACTCCTTGACAGTGAGACAGCGCCAGGCCTGGGCTGCTTAGTTACAAGCCCGTCTGACTACAGATGAAAACTGAGAAGGAGGAGAGGAGTAAAGAAAATTAACAAAAATGAAAACTAGTTCCTAGTGATGGAAATGGTGGCCAGGTTCTTTGGGAATCTAGCTTTGAGGGCCGAAGACTGCAGGCCTGGGCTCTAAAGGCCCAGATCCCCCTCTGGGCTCCCTTTACTGTTTCATACAGAGGCTTGATTTTTTTTTTAATACTTAAAAAAATAGAAAATGTCAAGTCGGAGGAATTCATATTGCTGCCTTCCATTCAGAGATTCTAAACACACATGCTTCTTTGCCTTAACTGGAAGAAGCGGAGGTGGTCGCCGGCTATCTGGAAGTTTATTCTCTGTCTGGCTCTTGGAGGGGAGACATGATCTGCACTGACCCCCAAGTTCAGTATTTTAAGTGGGGCTGGTAGGGCTGTCCACACTTGTATGGTAATTCACTACACTTGTACTTTCATACAAGCCTGCAGATATTTCACTAGGCAGATTTGAGAATTGAATGCAGATGAGAAGATGCCAAGTGGGCCAGCATATTCTGATTAAATTGGTACTAATTGGCAAACCCACACTGGGAGTCTGTCATCTGTCTGCCTTTTCCTCTCACACATCCCATTTCTTCAATGAGAAAACAATCCCATAGATTATTCTGAGGGACCCCCTGATATCGACACATGTTTGCCCTGAGGTTGTTGATCTTTGCCCTAAAAGATCCAGCAAAAGCAGCCCTTTGGGGTTCACTGGGAACAGACAGGCACTTAAGATTATCTGAGGTATAATGGATGATAGAGGCCTCCTGCTATGGTCTAAATGTTTGTATTCTCCCCAAAACATGCTTTTCTACATCCTTGCTTCTACCAAGATGGTAGCAAAGGGTGAGGTCTCTGGGAGGGAACTGATCTTGTGGACTCTGCTCATCAAGGTGAAAGCACTATAAAAGACCCGAGGCAGCTGTTTTTCATTCCTCTCTTGGTGGATCTCTCAACATGTCTTCTCTGGACCACAGATGCTAGCAGATGGTCAACTTGATCTTGGCTTCAGAATGGTAAGCAATTCAATTTTCCTGTGCACATGGTAATGCCCCTAACATACTTTGGTTTTGTAGCCTATGGAGCTAAAATGAATTCTGTGTAACATCTCTGTTCCTGAAGTTTCTTCCACACCCCATTTTAGAAAAAAGTAAGTAAATTTATGAAGAAGGATGTTTATAATGTTGACACCAATTAAATGAAAGTTGGTAGATTTTTATGGTTTTGTTTTTTTTTCTATTGTCTTGAGACTACATCATTTCCACAGTGTGTACATTTCAGTTAGGTGACACTGATACTCTTGAAGAAATGGGGATATTTGATTCCCCTCTACTCTATCTGTGTTGTCTGGGAGCTTGACACAAATGCAGAGCCATAAATCTAGGCCAAGCAGATCAAATACTATGGGATATGGGCCCAGATGATTTATTTGAGTATTATTTAATATTATTGATATCAGAAGTGATGGACCACCTACTCTCACAGAGGAGTCTGGAAATGAAGACATTGAAATAGAAAAGGAAATCAGGAAACAATCTTGGAAGCACAGTTTTTCTTGTCATTTTATGACCTTGAGATCTCTTTCAAAATTTCAGAATATTCCATGTACACAGGATAGCAAAGATATTTTAGTGTCCATGCGTTCTTTAAAAAAAAACAAAACCACCACCACCAAAAGACAACCTCAATGAGTAATTTTTTAATTAAATGTGTGAGTTACTAATCAGGTAATTTACGTGATTTAGAAATCTTCATTTATTTTTAGGTATCAGTGGCATTGCATTTCCTGAGCAATGCTTGTGCCCACATAAAGGTTCATAGCTTAATATTAACTTTCCAGACTGTGAAACAAGTGCTACTCTACCAGAAATTTCTTCATTGTGCAGGAAACTAAGAAAGTTATAAAGGACATACTCTCAAATGCTTTGAAGAAATGTTCCTATCTAAATTCCAAACATAGCCCAGGTTCTGTGACTAGTGAGAATTACCTGAAAACTTTGTAACTCTACAAGGCCCAGGATCCCTGATGGGAAGTCCTGGGCCTCTGTGAACATTCTTAGCTTCCCAGGTGATTCTGTGACAGTAGCATATGGAAGAATTATTGCTGTATAGATGTACTCCTAGAAATTTCTACTGCTGGTATTTGGGGCTCAAGGATCCTGTACCCTGTGATGGTACCATATGTATTGTAGCATAGTTTGTGGCTCTCTGAGTTTTTACTCGCAATACCTAATCCAACTTCCCAACTGTAACAGGAAAAATGGTTTTGTTCTAGTGTCTATGTAGAGGGTGAGGTGCAATGATACTTGAAAACTGGTACCGGGATAGAATAGCAGTTGTATATGGGTACCCTAGGGTAACGTGGAGTGCAGCTGAGGTCTGTGCAGAAACTCCAGGACCATAAAACTGAGTGGCTTTGCTGGCCTGCACACAACTTCCTGGGTCCAGCCTTAAGAGTTGATAAGCTGCACATTTGAACCTCCATCTATAAAAAAAAAAAAATTCTGGTCTATTCTGATCTTGACACTTTCTGGCTAACCTAGCAAGGTGACTCAAACACTACTCCATGGTTTGAGTCCAATTTAGAGGCAATATACAGGGCTCCACCAGACATTTGTCATCTGTCAGGGCCTGGAACCATTTGTCATGCAACTACCAGACCACTAAATAGTCTTTCAAATGTAGGTGGGGAAGTCTTTCTTAAAGCCAATTTTTAAACTGTGTTTGAAATTTTTATTCCACAATATGAAAAACATACATTTTCATTTTACTTCAAATTAGTACAGTACACAGCTGACTCTCCTCACTGCAGGGGAAGCCCTGAAACCACTTGCAAGCTCTGTTTCTGATATTTCATCTCTCCTTCATTTACTTGGCAGAGTTTGACAGGAAGTCTCAGACACACAATGTATTTAGCTCCATTAATAGGGTGGCTGGGGGATGAACTGTGAGGTTTCCAGCCAGCCAGAATGGTAACTTGCATTCTTGACATTTTTGCCAGCTGTCCTCTCAATCAGGGCATCTGTAAGAATGTCCCCTTCGTCCATACAGTCTGTGTATCTTGGGTGACATGCTCTATTTCGCTGTCTTTACTACATGCAGGTACATATTAAAAATGCTTAGAAGAAAGGCAAACTGGTGCCATAAACAGGATCTTCTGACCTCAATCAAGCCATGATAAAAAGTGAAGACATAAAAATGAATCTGGCTATATTTCTGAGAGAATTTTGGATTTGAGGCTCTAAATGTATTGGCCTCGACCATGTCTAAAACGTTTGCTCACTAAAATGTCAACATCTTCATTTTCACAGGTGATACAGATATCAATGAATATCAGCTAGGGAGAAGAGGGCTTCATGGAATCAAAATTTCTCTCTTCCTTGTAAGAAATGGTGTGTGTGTGGGGGGGGGGACAGGAAGTTAAAAGTAAGTAATTAAAGTTAAAAGTAAATAAAATATTGGAAATTCCTTTGCCTTTTCCATAGTTTTTACTCTGCATTTCCAAAACACCAAAAATTAATTCAAGGTCTATCTTCTATCAATGTTTCTATGGGGAATTCTAGAGGCCCAGTCTTTAGAGAGAAGGGAAAGCTTCTCCCCATTTATCAGGTATGTCTGTCTTCAGTTACTCACGGCCCCAGTGCTGACTGGGAGGTGTCTCCAATAATTGATAATGCAAGGGGCATGATATGAAGTAACAATGCAATTTATAGTAGAGAGATAAAACCCAACAGAGAAGAACACTCACCTTATATTGAAATTAATAGGAAAGTAAATATGAGGGTTGGTTCTAATTAGAATATTTGCTGAAATCAAGATAAAATGACCAGAGTTGCTTCCTGGGGTTGGAGCTTCATTCTACAACTTGAAAAGTTACATGCTTTTCCCAAGTAGAACATAAAAATCTCCACTGTTCAGGTGGTGCTGTTTAAACAGTGAGTTGAAGTATGACTGTCCCATAGCTATAAAGCTGTCAAACAAAATGAAATGTGTATGTCACATAATTTTACATTGTACGCAATAGTGTATTGATTATCTGGTATGTCCATAAATGCTAGGCTGAGTATATATCCCCAAAAGGTAAATTTAAGTTTTTACTTTTGATAACCCTGAATGAGACTGTATTAGAAAAAACAAACAAACAACAAAAAATACCTTGGATGAAGTCATACTAAGTGGGTCCTAATTTCGACGACTAATCATGTTGTAAAAAGAAAAGCTATGCACATGGGACAGAGAAGAAGGAAAGCTGTATGAAGGGGAGTGGAGGGTGACAAAGAGAAATGATTACCACAACTCAAAGAAGGCCGAAGGTGGCCAGCAACGAGGAAGGACCACAGCATCCTGCCGACATCTTTTGTTGTTTTCAGTCACCAAGTTTGTGGTACTTGGCTAGCACTGGGAAACTAATAGCACACATTCTTCTTCATGTCCACATTAAAAAATTTATTCAAAATAGGCCTTTAAAAATCTGCATTGTTGAAAAATACCAAATTTTTATCCAAGTTAAAAAAAATTTAAACGTATATGACATTGAATATAAAGGTTGGTATTATTCAGTCTTCATTGATCAAAATATGATTTCTTAAAATTAAAAAAGAATCATGAACTTTTCCTTTGGATGTTGTTCAAATGTCAGTCTTTAGGGCTGTGTTAGTGGAGCTCAGTAATGTAGGTAGGGTGTGACAGCCCACAAAGAATGACAGAGAATTGAGGGAGAATAAAGAAGAGAAGGAACAGATGGAGGAAAGAGTCTCTTGCAGAAATGTAGAATATGATCTTTATTTAAAAAACAAAATGAAACAAATAGAAAGCAAGATAGAGTGAGGAGGTAATGAGTTCCTAGCACTGGGGAGGCTGAGACAGGAGGATCATGAATTTGAGGCTAGCCTGGGCTATATAGACTCTGTCTCAAAAGAGGCAACAATAGCAAAAGATTTTCAACACACGTAGAAGAGCTGTGATTCCCTAACAACAGCACAAAACCATCAACACTATGTGCTCACAATCCACTCATTTCTTAAGAACTCAGTTATGGCTGGTGATATGATTATTAGTGTATTGTAACTGGTGTACAACACTGGGATTAAAGGCAATGCTGGGGTCACAGGCAATATTGGGTGTGATACACAATGCTGGGGTGAGGACAGGAAATCTTGGGTAAGGGTGTAGTGGGACCATGAAATTAGATTGCTCTGTGGGTAGAAATAAAGTTTTATTGGGGAATCAAACTGTAGTTTGATTTTTCCTTGGATGCCAGCTTCCAAATAATGACATATAGACTTTTTATTAATTATGAAAGCTTGGCCTTAGCTCAGGCTTGTTCCCAACTAGCTCTTATAACTTAAATATAAACCATTATGTTAATGTACATTCTGCCACATGGCTCATTACTTGACTTCAGTAGCATACATTCAATTTACTCCCCATCTCGATGGCAAATCCTGCCTTTCTTCTTCCCAGAGTTCCTATCTTTTCCTGGAAGTCCTGCCCATCCTCTCTTGCCTAACTATTGGCAGTTCAGCTCTTTATTAAACCAGTCAGAAGGTACCCTAGCAGAGATGTGCCTTCACAGTATACAAAAAGATTATCCACACGTCAAACTGCCAAGACTGTCTCTTGGAAAAGGGAGCAGAGAAAAGAGCAAAAGGGCAGGAGAGCCTTGCCGGTTTTATGGGGAGCAGGTAGCAGAATATGAGTCAGAAAGCCTGAGAAATAGTATATGGACTTAGATTTGATATGGTCTTGTTTGAGTTAATTGGGAACTCAATGCAGAAGAGGAAAGCAACAGCTTCACTTGACAAACAGAAACCTGCTTTCCAAGGTTTCTGAAGGAGTCTGTTTCCATCTTGTTTGTTCACTAGCAATATTTCTGTTAACCTGGTCAGAGTCCAACCTCAGCTAGCCCAGGTCGTCACTCAGGACACTGTTGGCAGCACTGCCATTTGGGGGACTTGTTTTGTACCTAACAGTGATAAATAGTGCCAGGGTAACAAGCATGTTGGAGTGATATGCAATGTCAGGGCCCTGGGCTGGGGTCATAGGTAATGCTGGAGTAATAGAGACTCCAAGGCTGAGAGAGCCTCAGTTCACAGAAACAACTCAGCATCGAAGAAGAACAAAGACATTTTTCATGGGAAATCCTCAATAATTATTCAAGTTTATGATGTGAACAAGTGTTATCATCACAAGGGTATCTGGCTTTACCTGTGTCATCAGAGCAAGAACGTGAGAAGCCCGCAGGAAGTGTCTCCTGAATGTGTTAAATACCCAGGTCTTTAAGTAGGTTATGGGAACCTTGAATTATGTGGACATTTGCCTCAGATACAGCACACATCAGCCTTCCGCCTTTATTGTAACAAATGTTATGCTAGCTGCCAAAACATAACATTTAATTTTGGAAACAATTTTTTTTAATTAATTTGTCCTTATTTAGAAGATTCTTGTACATGTAAATGGGTTGTCTGTGATCTGTGTTGATATTTAAGGTGCTTACATAACCATATGGAAAATGAGATGAAATTCCTGTTTACATTTCTTGAACATTTTACATATTTTTTAAAGTTCAAATTTTTTAATGTTAAAAGTGTTCTTGTTTATAATGCACATAAATATGTTTCTCAGAAAAGTAACTTTAATAAATGTCTTTTTGCTTGGATTGAGAGGCAGGGCTTCCAGTTTAGCATCTCACACAGGGTGGATGTTTGTGTCTCACACTGTCAAGGGGAAGTCCTAAATCATGTTTCTCGAGCTTCACAAACTGCTAGTCTTTCATTTGTGAATGCTTTGCAGGGCTCTGACCCAACAACTCACATTCAATGTACTTTTTTCCCCCTTTACAGTTTCAGCCACCATCCCAAGGTTTCATGCTAGTGACCTTACAAATTGAGTTGGCATTTTTTCCCCAGCCACATTCCACAGTTTAAATTTTGCTTTTAAATTTTGCTGCCTTTAGGCAAAGTGTACTCACAGGCTATTCTCAGTCTACTACCAGCTACCCCTTTATGTTTGCTTAAAATTTCCTGTCTAGCCCCCAAGGCATTTGAGGTTTTTGCTTTGGCTACAAGCTATTCTGTAATTAACAACCAATAGCAAAAGTTGCCAGTTATTGGCTGTTGCAAAATTCGGACTTGCTACTAGGACTTTCAAATTGTTATGAAAACTTTACCAGGTGGATTAATTTTCCTTGAGTCATAAGGTTCACCATAGAAGCCCCAGGCTCTCCCTTAAGTGGTCCAGTCAACATAGAACTGGGTGGGGAAGGGCATGATGAGCCTTTGGCAGATTCCTTTCTGTTCTGGCCTGCATCTGATACCATTCCACAAAGCAGCTGAACTGGCCAAACCTTCCCTGTCTCTAGCACTGCCCATAGCTTCAGAGCCATGACTTCCAAGATGCTTACTTCATTGATGGCAGTGTCTCACCTAGTGTGGGACATAACCTGTTTCCATCATCCTGAGAACATTGGAAGGGAAAGCAGAGCATAGGATTTAACACTGAAAATTAGAAGTTGATCCTACTTCTTAGACTAAAATTGAGATTGACAAAATTGAGGGTTATCTACATAAACCCTTAAACAAAGATGTGACTCTGAATCCTAATTAGGGAACTGGATGATAGAAATGAAGCTGGGGATTTTGTCTGTTTAATTTCTTAAAGGAATCTCTTCAAAAGGAGAAGGAAGTTATCCAGGTACAGCTCTCTTTCTAGGCTGTTGTAGGTTGGTAGCTTTTCATGATAAAACTTCTGAGACCAGTCAGGACTTAACTGTGGGGTCTAAGGCACTGAACCATCTAATTGTTGAAGTACTAGAACACTGTAGGCTTCTGAGTGCATCATGCCTGGATTAGAATTAGACTTTGTATATAATTCCAACCTCAGATATTTTCTCCATCATTTACTTTAACACATTCCATGTGAAGAGCTGGTTTGTTAAAAGGCCACAGATTACTAACAATGGATACACTTGAAACATGTTTGTATTAAGAATTTTGGCTGTTACAGCATTACTTGATGATTGGTTGAAAGTCTAAAGTAAGTAATAATCATCCATTAGTTTGGAAACAGTTTTAAAAAACATGGAACAAACTCAGAGCCTCAGATTATTTTTATGTGTTGGATATAATCCCCAAGTCCCTTAAAAGACCCCATTTAATAAATGAATTCATTATGGATACAGGATCCAAGATTCACTAAAAAATCATATTTCTATATGCAATAAAGATGCAGGAACTGAAGTAAAAAATACAACACTATAGCCAGACATGGTGGTACGCACATGCCTTTAATCCTACTGCTAAGGAGGCAGACCAGGCAGATCTCTGTGTTCCAGGACAACTAGTTGCACAGAGAAACCCTGTATGGAAAAACAAAAACAAACAAACAAACAAAAAAAAAAACAAAAACTAATCATTGGTAGGCAAAAAGATACAGTTTGACAATTAAGAGCATATAAATTTCTTTCAAAGGATCTGAGGTCGGTTCCCAACACCTATATCAGGCAGCCCACAACTGCCTGTAGTTCCAGCTTCAGGGGAGCCAATGCTTGTAGTCAGAAGTTGTCTGGGTCCTGCCTGGAACCACAGTTCTGTAACTACATAGTCCCAAAGAAGCACACAGAAGCCTGTATTCATGACAAGCTGTTTGGTCTATGGCTCATGCTTATTACTTGCTAACTCTTATACTTTAAATTAGCCCATATTTTAATTTATGTTTAGCCACGTGGCTTGGTGCCTTTTTGCTCAGTGCAGCATTCTCATCCTCCTTTCTTTGCTTCTCCTTGTCATCTCTGCTTTGCTCTTTCACTTCTCAGATTTCTCCTAGTCTGGTTGCCCGACTTCTACTTCCTGATCAGCTACTTGACCAATTAGCATTTTAGTAAACCAATATTTACAGTGACAAATACTGACAGTGTACAAGAACATAATCCCACAGCAAATGACCTCTTCGAGACATTGTTGGTACTGTGGGTGATATAGTAATATATGTGTGTGTACACATACACACCTTTTAAATCTACAACACTGTATTATTTTGAAGAAAGCAACATACTTATCTATACATTTAGCAAACATCTATAGGATTTGTATATTAGCAATAACAGAATGCTACTGAGTAAAATCAAGGAAGACCTTAAAAAGTAAAAAGATATACAATGCTCATGGATTGGAAGCCTCAATGTAGCAGCAGTATAATTCTTCCTGAACTAATTTATAACCTTCATACAACTTGAGTCACAACAGCAGCAAGATATTTCATAGATATAAACAAGCTTATTCTAAATTTTGTGTGGAAAGGCTGGAGTTCCAAAGTAGCTAAAACAACCTTGACAAAAAAAAAAAAAAAATGCTGTGACAAAAATGACCTGGCATGAAGGCTCACCAGTGTGTGGTATTGGTGAATTGATGTAAACATCAGGGAATGGAGAAGAATAGAGGACAGAAGCACACCCACACAAATATACACAAGAGGTTTACATACAGGACCACCTCAGTAGAGAAAAGGCTTTGGAATTAATGCTGCTGGAACAGTCAGCCATCCCCAGAAAAGACAACAAACTGTAAATGGAAACTTTACTGCTTATAAAGAAAAATTAACTCAAAATTATCATATATTTAACTGTAAAACCATTAAGAAGACACAGATGAGACTCAAGGATCTCGGGTCTAAGCAAATATTTCTTTACACCAAAGCATGATCCATAGAAAGAGAAAAATCAGTAGATTATGCTTTCTAGTCCAAAGCCACTGCTCTTTGGAAGCCAGCATGAGAACATGAAAGACAACTACAGACCAAGAGATATGTTTGTAAACCATAGACCCAGCAAATGACTACTTAACCCATGTAAAACATCCTACAGATCCAATAAAAGTTAGGCAATAAAGTGAGAAATTAGGCAAAGGATATTTAAGTTAGACAAGGAACCATGAAGCCAAACAAATGGCAAGATGTTGCATGTCATTATCCATTACAGAAATGTAAATTGAGCCATAAAGAAATTTTTCTACATACATATTAGAATAGCTTTCAAAGGACAAAAAAAGGGACTAAAGAGATGGCTCTGTGAGTTAAGAGCATGTAGTACTCTTACAGAGGGAGGACTTGAGTTTGATTCCCAGCATCTATGCTTAGCAGTTCACAACCATTTGTAACTCCAGCTCCAGCGATCCAATGCCACCTTCTGGTCTGTGCAAGCATTGTACTCATGTGTACAAACCCACACATATATGCATAATTAAAATAAACATTTAAAAATAGCAATAGAAAACAGAACAAGCTACATTTGCTAAAATAACTAAAAAGGGAAAAATTAGAGACAAAATGTAATGGCACTACTGCATGTTGGTGAAATTGTGAAAAATAAAACTGAGCTTTTGAACAGTTTTGGTGTGAATGTAAAACTGCACAGCTGCTATGGAAAATGGTTCTTCAGTTTACAAGAACATTAAATCTGCAGCGACCATAGGACACAGCCATTTCAGTTCTGGGCTTTATCCCACAAAAATAAACTTATATTTATACAAAAACCTGTAGGCAAATGTTTATAATGTCAGTACCTGTAATAGCCCCAAACTGTAATAATCTCCAATTTCTTTCAACAGGTTAAACCAACTATGATGTAGCCCACCAGGTGCATATAGCATGAAACAGTACTTAGCAGTTAAGATCATGTGATGAATGTGTGCATTAATTAGAGGTCTCCAGGGATGAAGCCAGGTGAAAAGGGTCAAGTTCAGGGGACTGGAGAGTTGATTCTGTGGTTAAGAGCACTCACTGCTTGCCTAGGACCCAGGTCCACTTCCCAATGCTCTCATGATAGATGGTTACTCTTACTCCATTTCCAGGGGGCCCAACACTATGTGGCTTCCAAAGCCATTGCAGTTAGATTATGGTGCATATAAGCTCACAAAGGCATACATACATATGCATAAATAAAAGTAATGATAAATGTTTCTTAAAAAGAAAAAAGCTCAGTCCAAATGTTATCTTATATAGTAATGCATTTTTGCAATAAAAACTTTTTAGAACTAAGGGTCCAAGTTTCAGTACTTGGACATTGTAGATGAGTAAGGATACAGCTTCACGAGAAAATAAATAGGGCACTTATGGTGTTAAACTGTTCAAATCTTGACTGTGATTGTAGATTCATGAATCCAAGCAGCTAATAACTCTACACAGTGTCTATGACTCATAAGAATGAGAATAGTTACAAATGAGAAAGTTTGGACAGAACAGTGGATCGCAGCATAGTTGCTATCACAGTTGCAGTATTCAGCACAGGTTTCCAAACTGTACCTGTTTGGAAAGACTGAGCCAAATGCACAGGGAACTCTCAGAAGTTCCCAAAGCCACAGGAGAGGAACTGGGAAGTTAACCCTATCTGTAATGTAAATGCTTGCCTTGTAAGTGTGAGGACCTGAGTTTGATCTTCAGACAACTCCCCCCACCCCACCAACACTCAAAAGCTGAGCATAGTGGAGTGTTCTCTTGTAATCCCAGAATTGAAGAGCAGAGACTGGTGAATCCCCAAACTCGCTGACCAGCCAGCCTAGCCTGTTTGGCAAGTTCCAGGTCAGCAAAAGTACAGTCTCAAGGGATGGCATCTGAGGAATGACAGCGGAGGTTGTTCTCTGACCTGCATACACACTTTACACAAACACACTCACATGTACGCACAACACACTGGTGAATCTGTAATGCTTTCAAAACAAGAGGATTTAAAACTCACTCATAATGTAAATAAAGCAAAGGTTAACCAGACTGCAACCCAACAGCTCCAGAGAAGCTAGCAACGAGCTAAGAGGGAGGCATGGATCCCTCTGGGAAGGGCAAATAGATAAGATCTCCTGAGTAAACTGGAGGCAAGGGTGGGGCAAGAGAGGGGAGGGAATCAGGGATGAGAACATAAGGGAATGGGATGGTAGAGCTGGAACAGAGATGGAGTGAAAGAGCAATGAAAGATATTCTGATAGAGGGAGGTGTTATGGGGTTAGGGAGAAACCTGGTGCTAGGGGAGTTCCCAGGAATCCCCAAGCTTAGACTACTAGCAATAGTAGAGAAGGATGCTTGAGCTGGCCCATCCCAGTAATCAGATTGTTGAGTACCCTGTCACCATAGCACCTTCATCCAGTAACTGATGGAAGCAGAAACAGAGATCCACAGCCAAACACTAGGCTAAGCTCCTAGAGTCAGGTCCAGTAGAAGAGAGGGAAGAGGGATTATTAGAGTAGGGGAGGGGAGGGTGTCAAGATCATGATGGGAAATCTACAGAGACAACTGAACCAAGCTAGTGGGAACTCACAAACTTTAGACGGACAGCTGTGGAGCCTGCATGGGACCAGACTAGGCCCTGTGCATATGGGAGACACATATATATCTTGGTCTATTTGAGGGGCCCTAGCAATGGGATCAGGATCTATCCCTGGTGCATGAGCTGGCTTTTTGGAGCTCATTACCTATGGAGGGATACCTTGTGCAGCCTTGATGTAATGGGGAGGGACTTGAATCTGCCTCAACTGAATATACCAGGCTTTGCTGACTCTCTGTGGGAGCCCTTACCTTTTCAGAGGAGGTGATGTAGGGGCCGACAGCTGGAGGAGGGATGAGAAGGCGATCTGTGGTTGGTATCTAAAATGATTTAAAAATTTTTCTTAAATAAAAATATAGTTGACAATATTCCATGTAAGTGTGGAATTAGAAATTAAAAGAGATGATTAAAAGATCTTTGACAAAGAAAGAACCAATAAAAATTTCATCATAAAGGACATAAATATCATCATAAAGTTCACTGTGACTATGTATATATCAGCAGAGATTTGATCACTGTGTGGTAGAACTCTGGTCTGGGTACTTTGTGTTCTAGGAATTGTCAAACATTCAAACATAGACCATCTTTTCTTGCATAAGAACATTAACCTCTTTCTACTCATATGTTTAAAGGCAAATCAAAACAGAGGACCTTTCCCATCCTTCTTATTCTGATAAGAAATTTTCAGAAATTTTAATGTTTAGATTTCTGCCTAAAGTATCAAGTGATCTGTGGATGTGAATTTAGAAGGGAAGCTCATTCTTCTGTAGTGAAATTGATCTTGCTAATTTCTGTTTGTAGGCAGATATTAGATAGTGACAAGTTTAGTTTTTCTTTTACATTTTTAAAGTTGTGTGTGTGTGCATATGTGCACATACTAGTGCACATTTGGCACACCACAATGCATGTATATCTTTCTACAGCCATCTATAGACTTCTAGGATAGGTTAGCCTCCATTTCTCATTCCTCACCTCTGGAAGCTGGCAGGCTAACACAGGTATGCTGAGAAATGACAGTTATAATACTAACTCATTTTTAGTCACTCTGTGTGTGTGTATGTGTGTGTGTGTGTGTGTGTGTGAGAGAGAGAGAGAGAGAGAGAGAGAGAGAGAGAGAGAGAGACAGAGAGAGAGAGAGAGAGAAAGGAGTCAGAGATAGGCAGACAGTGTGAGAGTATGCATTTTGGATGTATGCATACCCCAAACACACGTGGCTGTCAGAAGACAATTTCCAGTGATTGTCTTCGCGTTCCACCTTGTTTTGAGACAAGGTCTTCTTTCTACTTGTTCTCTGCTGCATACTTCAGGTTAGCTCTGCTGTCAAGGAAGTAAGGTGGGTATTATAAGGTTTCCTGGGAAATACAAAGAATACAAAGTCCAAGTTCAAACAGGAGTGTGTTTTGTTAGAGGACTTCAAGAGGCATTTGTAAGTTAAGCTAAGTGAGCAAGGATGAAGCTCTGAGAAAAGATAGTGGTGGGGATGCCAGTTAGGTGTCTGGGTCATCAACCATGTGACCTTAGCCACTGGAGGAGGGTACTGAGTACAAGCCCATGAATTTGGCCTCTCTCTTACAAGAATCAGTATAGTAGTTGAATTAGACATACAGGATAGAAGACAGTGGTCAAATCCAGAAATGCAGGCATAGGGTTACTGAAATAGCCCTGGCCAGTGATAACATGGCCGTCAAGCTTGAAGGCAGGTCAGATTCTCAATACACTTGAGAGTAATCCCATGGAGCTTACCACATAGGACATAAAGTCAGGAAGATGGTAAAGAAAGCTCAAGGCTTTGAGGGCCTAACATTACATTCAGCAAATATTTCTATAAGTTTATTGGGTTTATGAGGCAATATAACTGAGGCCTGAGGGAAAGCAGAAAAATGACAAACAAACAATGAGGCAGAAGGAGGATGGCCTAGCTTTGCCCACATGCTCTTACAAATCCAAAGGTCAGCATGGTCCTCCAAAGGCCATCTAGGTTTGTCTCCCAGCCACTGGTGCATGCAGACACCTTTCAGGTCTACAACCCAACTTACCCACTACCCAAACTAACCTGTCCAGCGTGTTGGTTTCCAGCAATTTCTTGTTAACTAGATCTTAGTTTGCTTCTGCCAAAACCAATAAATAACCAGCTGTAAAACTTTATGTTAATGTTACAGGTGTTCCTTGATGGTGACGCCTTGGAAATTAAACCACTGATATATTCATTCAGCCAGAAAATGTTTATTGAGTACCTATTGTATGTCAGACACATTTCTAAACAATGATAAAAAAAAAAAACCCCAATGGCCAGGTTCAAAAATCCATGTGTTAATTAGAGAAAATACTGGAAATATAGAAAAAATACTGAAAAATAAGCAAAATATAGAATATGTTGGATAATAAAGAATAAAGAGAAAAACATGAACTCAAGAAAGGGGATAGAATTAGGGTGGTAGTTTTAATTTTATGTAAATTGCATCTTGGACACTCAAGGTATCTACTTTAAAAATGATAAATGTGGTACAAATACATGAGTCTTCCTCACCTGAAGTTAAAACATTTGCCTCCAGAGAAGGTTAACAAGAAATGTTAATTCTCCTCTCTCCAGGTCTCTGCCTTTAAAAGGAACTGTCTTTTTATATTAAAACATGTGGACAGTAGCCTTTGGAAAAGATGTGCACTCTAATTAAAATGGAGAGATTAGCTGCCCGAGAATATTTGCCAAGTCTTGGCAGATAATTTAATGAAGTGTATACAATTTTATCTGGTTTTAATTTTTAATGAGATAATTTATAATATGTGCCTATTTCTCTCATATACCTGCATTGGCCTAATGGTGAACCTGTTTACAAAGCCTGGAAAGGAAAAGAGGTTTGGATCTATTGGTCAGTACTGGAGTGTCATGCCTGCCTTTCAGACTCTTTTATCTTTAGTAGGGTTGGGTTCCCAGTCTGAGACTCTGAAAATTAGTGGGTTCTGGGACTGGATGCTGTCTGCAGAGCATGTCCCAGAGCACTCTGGAGCAGGCAGAGATAAACACTGCCTGTCACAATTGCCCCAGCTGCTGCTGAGGGAATATGCACAGCTACTCACCTCCAACTGAGCAAACAGGTAAGGACTGGGGACCCTGAAGGACAGACTGAGACACCACCCAGAGAGGTCACAGGAGACACACAAGCCCGAGTGCCACAACTGACCAGGAGCCACTTAATCGTGAACCACTAAAGCCATGGGCAAACGTCAGTGCAAAAATTTACATAATAATATAAAGAACAACAAGGTAACTCCAGAAGAAAGTGACAATCCTACAAATACAAGACCTGAACTGAGCAATGAAGAGGAAACAAAAGGAAGCAACACAAAAATTCCTTTTTGATGATCATTGAAGCTCTCAAAGAAGATATGAAAAATAGCCTTAAAGAAATAGAAGAAAATACAAACAAAAAAATTGGAAGAGATGAACAAATCTATGAAAGAAACATGCCAGGAACTAAAAGCTGAAATAGAAGCAATAAAAAAGGCACAAAATGAGGCAAAGATGGAAATAGAAAATCTGAAGAAAAAAGCTGGAACCACAGATACAAGCATAAG
>PVIH01007357.1:0-101265 GCA_004025045.1 Sigmodon hispidus
ACATAGAGAGACAGAGACACACATAGAGAGACAGAGACACACACAGAGAGACAGAGACACACATAGAGAGACAGAGACACACATAGAGACAGAGACACACATAGAGAGACAGAGACACACATAGAGAGACAGAGACGCACACAGAGAGACAGAGACTGCCTTTCCCACGTTCCTCACAAGGGGTTCCTCACAACTGGCTAAGTTACACAGAAGGAAAGAATTGAGAGAACATGTGAGCAGTGTCTCCCCTCTTATTTACTTACAACCTTACGTATTTGCTTAGTTTTATGTTTTTTATTGTGTTTTTGTGGTCACTCTGTGTGTGTGTGTGTGTGTGTGTAAGAGGAGTTGCTTCTCTCCTTTTGTTATGTCGGACCTGGGGTCATGAGATTTTGCAACAAAAGCCATTCTTACAAGCTGCAAACCCCTGTGCTTACTTTTTGAGAGCTGGTCTCACGGAGCTCAAACTGGCCTAAAATCACTATATAGCCAAGTATAACTCTGAATTTCTGATCTTTTGACCTCTGCCTCAGGAGTGCTGGATTATAAGTGTCACTACCACATCCGGTTTATGCAGTCCTGGGGTTTGTGCATGCTAGACAGGTACTCTGCCAACCAGACTACAACTCTAGCCCCACACACCTCTAAGAATTTTTTAAACACGTGGAATATTGTTGCTTACTGCTCAGCTTTCCAATCCAAATATATATATTAAAACTAACTGGGTACATTGTTAACAGTGGAGCCAGGCTGGGCCAATGAGGACTGAAGTCAGCATTTTGCTCTGAGGCTTAGGCTCCATCTCCAATCTTGGTGGAAAAGAGCCTTTCCTACAAGGAATGTCTACTGTTACAGTCTGGATCTTGAGTATTTCCCCAAAGACCCACCTCAGCAATATTAGAAAGTGTGGAATCTTTGAAGAGTGGGACCTAATGGGAGATTTTTATGTAAATTGGTGACAAGGCATGTCTTTGGTATACAAGACCTTTTACCCTTTTTCCTTCCAGGTCATGAGTGGTTTCACTCCACTATACACTCCTGCCAAAGTGGCGGCTTCTAAACTGGTCAAAGAAACAAAACCAGCTAGAAAGGTTCCCAAACCATGAGCCAAAACACACCCCCTTTCATGTGTGTAGACATACTTGTATTAAAAGAAGGTTTAAGCATGCTTGTGGGGAGCCAGGGGATAACCTCAGGTGTCCATCTCCCTGGTTGGCCTCATCAAGTAGACTGGGTTAGCTGGCCATTGACTCCAGGATCCTCCTGCCTCCACCTCCCCAGCTCCAGAAACACGAGTGTGAGCTGCTGAACTCAGCATCTTTCCGTGGTTCTGAGGATGGAACTGCAGCCTTGGTTCTTGCACAGCAAGTACCAGAAGAGCCATCTCCCAGCCCCACTCTGTGATCTTTATAAGTTCATATTCAAACACCAGTGGGGACAGATGCCTGACATTAGCTGGAACTGGGTCTTCCTGACTCTGACACTAAGTATTATTCAGGGTGTGCTGGGCAGGTACTGATGGGCTTCTCTGAGTTTCAGATACATATCTATAAAATGGATAGACTGGGAATTAACTTGGAGAGTTAGAAAAACTAAATATATACAATGCCTTTGTAGATGCTTAATGTTACCTTTCCAAGTGAGATGGGACTATGAAGTGAGTATTATAAGGAGGCCATAAATACATAGAAAAGTGAATGGGAAGGATGGTTGTTGGTTTTTTTGTTTGTTTGCTTGTTTGAAAAGGGGTCTCGGGGCTGGAGAGATGGCTCAGCGGTTAAGAGCACCGTCTGCTCTTCCAGAGGACCCGGGTTCGATTTCCAGCACCCACATGGCAGCTAACAACTGTCTGTAGTTCCAGTTCCAGGCAAACACCAAGGCTAAATAAATAAATAAATAAAAGTTAAAAAAAATTAAAAAAAAAAAGAAAAGGGGTCTCATTTACTCCAGGAGGCCTCAAATTTGACATCCAGCTGAAGTTCTGCTCTTCCTGCATCCATCACCTGCATGCTGGGATTACTGGTGCACACCTCGTGAGGTTTATTGGGACAGAGACTTCTCTGTTCACAGTAGGCTCTAGTTTTCATGTTTCTCAAAATGCAGCTTTGCTATTGCCCAGGGAATGAGCTGAGTTCAACATGAATTCACAGAGTGTGATCATCTCCTGACACAGAAAACCGACAGAAGGTATGCCTCAGCACCACTATCAGGCAATCAGAGCCAGAGTCAGCAGCATATACACCATTTAAAGCGATAAAGCTCTTTATTTTAATCACTAAATTGGAAGCAGGTAAGTAGAGAGTTGGTTAGTACCCGGACTCCCATTTGGTTTTAGTTGATGCTCACCTTCTTCTTGTATTGGCCAGTCTAGTTCCTGCACCTGCAGGCCCTATACACCCCTCTCCAAACAAGGCACCCATCAACCTTAGAACCCCTTACCCTCACCTACACTGGGGCACACTCTTTAAACAACAGTATACATTCCCCCATTCCACGTAACAATCAAATTTAGACAGTTTCTATTCAAGTCTAGTCCCAGATTATCTGAGTAAGAAGAATCGATGGGCTGGTCAAACCTGAAGTAGTTTTGGGTATAATAAGGTAAATCCATATCCTCTAGTCACCTTTTAGAAAGAATCTGCCATTTACCATCCCATGCCTATGCATAGCTGGGCATGGATGCACTGTGAGTGGGGACATGTACAGTAGAGAAATGATTCTACAATCACATCACTTAAAATAGAGAATTAATATCCCTTGGTAACCATCCCATCATGAACTCCATAAAAGGAAGCCCTGAACAATGACCAGTACAGGTGCTTGAGTTATCTTTATTCATGTGGCTGGCTGTCAATCTTGACACTGCACCTCTTTTTAATCTGTACTATTCTTTTGCTCTAAATAAAGTTATCTTGATTCTGTTGCGCATCTGTGTTATTTTTTATTTTCAGTTCTTGGTGTGAGAGGCCAAGAACCCAGAAAGATTCAGCCCACACACTGACCACTGATAACACGTCCACTAAGTGTTTTATTGACATGCAGATCGACTTAATGATCTGTAGTTGAATTCCTGCTATTAGCACAAAAAGCTCCCCTGCTGGGATGGGTGGGAGCCCTGGGGAGCAGTTTGCAGGTTTGGAAGGCTGTGCCTCTGATTTACAGTATCAGAAAAATCCTAATCCTCAATTTTCTCTTTAATTCTTTAGAAAGAAGAAATAAAGCCATAATTCTTTTTCAGACTTCAGGACCCAACATGCTAATTTTAAGAGCTTAAAAAAACCCTCCTGATTAATTAGTAATTATTCACTGGGGATCAAGAGAATTTGCTAATCAGAGCCACAGGAACTACAGTTGGCAAATACTCGCATCTTTTTTTCCCCTCCCCTAATAATTACCTTGCAACCTTTTCAGTACCAAGTGGGTAGGATTATTCTTTTTGTAGTAAAGGCCCTCAAACAGAGTCATCTTTTCTGGAAAAGTAGAGGCAAAAGAAAAAAAGGGTAGTGGAGTGTGGGGGTGTGAGTGGGTGGGCGGGTAGAAGGGAGAGTACGGACACAGGTTAGAAGCCTCTTTCAGTGACACTGCTGGGTGGAGCTGAATTTAGGAGAGGTGGCAGCGCATCGACCCTGTCAGAACTGTGTTTTGCAGGGTTGGGGCCAGAACTGAGATGGCAAAGTGATCACATCAAAAGCACCAGAGAGCTGAGTCCAGAACCCATGTGAAAAAGCTGGCACGATGGTGCATGCTTGGAATCTCCACACTAGGGAGGCGGAGAGGGAAGGATGTTGGGGTCCTACGTGCCAGCCAGTCAAGTAGAATCAGCAAGGTCCAGGTTAGTGAGAGACCCATGGGTTAAAAGTAAGGTGTCTGAGGAGGTGCCTGAGGAACTACACCTGAAGATGGCCTCTTCACGCACACCCATGCACACACACACACACACACACACACACACACACACACACACACACACACACACACACGGGGGTGGGGGAGAGAGAGAGAGAGATTTTGTGTTGAGCATACACCATACTAAGGCTAATATACAATCCTAGAGTAAGTAAACCCCAGGCCAGAACAAGGGCTTTCAGATCCGGGTCTAATGAATTGCTGATGTTAGAGTGAAACACACCTGAAGGAAGCAAGTCAAATTGGACAGAGATCCTCCCCTTTATCCCTGGTGTTTCGTGAAAGCATCACCCTGCTGGCCAAAAACCAGAGCGTCTGCTCCTGTGCCTTCTCTTGACTCTGCAGTCAGATGGTGGGTTTATCAGCCACACACTATTGGGCCACCAGCCGCCACCTTGGCAAGCATTCTACATACTTCCCAGTCAATTCATAACTCAGTGAATAACTCGGCTAATGACAAAGCTCTGTCATCTAGAGTCTTCATGACAACCTGCAAACCGGTTGGCAGCAAAATCCCTGGGGCTGTCCAGATGCCCAGCAGCTAAAGCATTGCTTTGCAAGCAGAAAGGCATGAGTTTGAGTCCAAAACTCATATAAAAAGGCCAGGCCTGGTGTTGCTTGCAGCCCCAGTGCTGTGGAGGCAGAGACAAGAGAATCTCTGGGGCTCACTAGTGAACAGTCAAGCTTACTGAGAGACCCTGTCTCAAAGGAAGTGGTGTGTGTTCCTGAGGATGACAACTACGGTTGTCGGCTAGCCTCCACACATGTGCGCACCAATACACACACACGCATGAACTTGCATGTATACCTGCACACAATACTCATATGAACATCCACATATTTTATATTATATATATATATATATATATATATAACTGGTTATTGTCTGACCGACTTATGTGGGGTTTTTTTGATTCTGTTACAGACTAATTTATAAACTCAAGCCCTAATTATCTTGGATTGAGAACAATCTTAGGGAAGAAGAAGGGATTTGAATACCTGGAGATGGCAATGTAATTGACAAAGATATGAAGGAGTTATTGTGTGTTCTGGAGAAGAGTAAGCATTGGCCTCAACCTCGCTGGTCTTCTACCAGCAGGGCACTGTTCTGGGTGAGTTTAACCATCTGGCCACATAAAAGTCCACTCTGTTGAGAGAGGGTCTATGATCTCAGCACAGATGTAGCTCAACCAAGAGAACATAGAACCCCATCCTCCCACCAAGAGGCTCTCCAGACTCCAACGCCTTTAATGGCCAGCTTCCCAGAAAGGAAAAGGGAACATAATCAAACCCGCTAAAATCAAATACAGCATAAAGTGTGTGTCTCCACACCCACTTCTCACAAACACAGCAGAAAGCAGATAAAGGTGCAAACATTCACTGCCCATCACACCACAGGCTCATCTATGCAAACAAGACAATAGGTGACAAGCCAGAGCCACAATGAGCTCCTGCTTTACAGGAACACATATTCCATAACCCATTTTCTTTACTTAAAACATTGGAGGGCCACGCCTTTAATCCCAGCACTTAGGAGGTAGAGGTAGGTGGATCTCTGTGAGCTGGAGGCCAGCCTGGTCTACAAAGCAAGTTCCAAGACAGCCAGGGTTACACAGAGACACTGTCTTGAAAAACTAAAACCAACCAAATAAATAAAACATCAGTGGTTGAACTTTCTCCTCTATTTTGGCAACCTGATTTTTTTGAGCTCTCTACAGTAGAGAGCTAAAGCTGATTGTGCTTTGTGAGCAAAAGTTCATGGAGAGAATTTATATGTAAATAGAGTCATGGGGAGCAGGCTAGGCCTGCAGTGGAATGCTTGCTTAGCACTGTGATGCTTTGGGTTCTATCCCCAGCATCACATAGTGGAACAAACCTATGATTCCAGTGCCTAGGAGGTGCAAACAAGGGGACCACAAGTTCAAGGTTATCTTCAACTGTTTGGTGTGTTTGGAGTCAGCTTCGTCTACATGAAACACTGTCTCAAAAAAATTAAAAATCATGCAGGGTGCCCAAGGAATGACACCTGATGTTGGTCTCATGCCTCCACACGTGCCCAAACACAAACTTGTATAAACAACAGATGCATGTAACCACACCCAGCCATGCTTGAGTACACACAGGCAGGCACAATTTAGAAAAGAAATCAGCTTTGTAAACAATGACATAAATTTGGCCAGACAGATAAGTTTAGCATTAGTTCCCCCCCATTCTGCCTTAGATGTTAGTAGTCCAATATGAATCAGAGGGTAGAACTGAAGCTCACACCTCTGTCACCGTTGGAACAAGACTTCCTATCCAATTGCAGTGGTTTTCATACTGTGGATTATGACCTCTTTGGCAAACTTCTACCTTCAAAAATATTTGCAAAACATAACAATAGCAAAGTTACAGTTATGAAGTAGCAAGAAAAATAACTTTATGGTTGTGGGGGTCACTACAACATGAAGAACTGTATTAAGTGGTCACAGCATTAGGAAGGTTGAGAACACTGGCCGAGAGGAAGAACTTGCTTGCATTTCCATGAAAGGCTGAGCACATTTTAAGGACTGAGTGAAGAGTCTGCTGTACTGAGGGCCCACATCTGCTTCCCTAGGACTAGAAAATTGTTCAGCTTTCCTCAGATTCCCTCAGAAACAGGACACTCCCTGTGTGTAGATAGGTTCCTCTCCCTTTGGATGCCCTGGCAATCATTCTACATCTTCCTTATTCTCTGTTGTCTACTCCTTCAGTAAATATGTTTTCAGAATTCCATATAGCAGTCACCATTGATCCTAAGATTACATCTCAAAACTGTGGTACTATGTGTTTACTCCTTCATAATGGTTGTCTTTCTGTTGTTATTGTTGTTGTTGGTTTGTTGGTTTTGTATGTATGCATGTGAATGTATGCATGAGTGTGTATGTGTGTGTGCACGTGAATGCATGAGTGTGTGCATGAGTGTGTATGTGCATGTGAATGTGAATGTATGTGTGAGTGTGTATATGTGTGTGTGCATGTGGATGCATGAGTGTGTGCATGATTCTGTGTGTGTGTGTGTGTTGTGAGAAGAAAAGCACTTACCAGTCAGATTCATTGACTGGCTCCTTTTTAAAAGTAAAGCAATGACACCAAGTTAAAAAACAGCTCCTCGGCTGCTCAGAGGGTATTGATGGTGGCAGGCAGTTCAGAATTGCTCCATGTTCTAGGTTTTTCCATGCCTTCTCCCTGTGTTCTGTACCATCTAGCTTCAATCTTTTCCATTGTCTCTCCCTGGGAAATCTAGAGAATGTTATAGCAGGAATCAAGACTTTTCTATCATGCTTTGGAGTTAGGACCCAGGAAGGACCATAAAATGCAAGGCTGAGGATTGAGAA
This sequence comes from Sigmodon hispidus, assembly GCA_004025045.1. NCBI lineage: Eukaryota > Metazoa > Chordata > Mammalia > Rodentia > Cricetidae > Sigmodon > Sigmodon hispidus. The sequence continues at coordinate 7,263 of PVIH01007357.1, forward strand.
AGGTGGGTCCCTGACTACCACAGACTGGCTTCTGTGGTCAGATAGCCACAGACTAAAGCTGCTTGAAAATTTTACTCAAGCAGTTTCTATGTCTAATTTCAGGGTTGGGTTTCTGAAGCCAAAGAATTTCACTTGTTCCATTGATTTTCTTTTTTTCTTTCTTTTCTTTTACAAGCCAGGCGTGCTAGCCAAGAACTCTGAATTCTCAATGAAGAAGGTTCCTGTGATCATAACTGTTTAATGTGCATGTTGAATTTCCTTTTATGCAACTATATAGTATCAAGCCAAACTCTATGGCTCCTTTAACATTTCTTTTTGTGTGTAATACAGCAGATTATTACTGTGCTGTGAAAATGTCATTGATTCAAGATACTTTCCTTAATGACCCAGATTGTAATAATTCTCTCCTCAGACATGGGCAAAATACCCATTTTCACTAATTAGACACACTCATAACCTTCATAAAAATTTAACCTTTAAATAGTCTGTTGTAAATTTAGAAGTCATATGGTCTTCATATCAATTGCTTCCTAAGGAATTCCCCCTAATTATGCGCTGACGAATGTACACTCAGAAACACAGGTTAACAGTTCAAAGACTTCCTAAGCAGAAGTAATGCAGGATTTGATAGTCATTAAAAATAATAACCTCAACTTAATATTTTTCTAATTTTTCTCCTTTAAAAACCAATGTCTTCAAAAATACTTTTTCCTTAATGGCTGACAGATATGTTAAACAGAAGCCACTCGTGTGTAAGAACAGCAATTCTATTGACCTCGTCAATGGAAATTTTCTGGACAAATGGAAGAAGGCTATTAGCAGAGCTTTGATTTTTAGTTCAATTATATGTTGCAATTAAAAAGTAAGGAATTCTTCAGGTGTATGATTAGAGGAGTGGATGTGCACTTGTGTGTGTGCTTTCAGTGGAGAATATTCCAGTAGGTTCTGTTTATGTAGCACTCATTCCTGGAAAGCTGGGTGTGCTTTTATGCCAGTCATTATGGAAGGGAATAAGCAGGTAGTATCCTGTTACACAGGAGAATATTCTTAGGGCAGCTGTGTCCACAGCACTCTGGGAGCAGCTGGTCAGTGTGGCTAAACCACAGACTTCACAGGCTGTTACACTCGCTGGTAACAGGGAGTTGAATGAATTAAGTCCCAAGACTCCGTCCAGAATCTCACAGAGGTTCATGAATGAAATGCATGGTATAGGTGGCTTCTTACATGCTGAAGCCTCCTGCTTAGGTCTGGATCCCTGCCCCCAACAAGGAAGTGAGGTAATAGTATAAATGCCATGGAGAAAGTGGAAAAAACAGGGAGGCTGAATTGGTAGAAGATGATGTGCAGTATATTTTAACAACATGTTGGCCACCCTCATACGAATGCGTTCTGCTTATTTCCAGCTTTAGAATTGTCTCAGTGATTCAACAGTTTAAGGCCAGGATATCCTGGGCTACAAACAGCATAACACAACACAGCACACTACATTCCTACTTTTCCAACTCAGGCTTCAAAATATAAACAAATAAACACAAACACAAAAGAGGAATTAAATCTAGGTACTGAGAACATTAATGATGAAATATGAATCCCACTAGATACATAATAGACTGACCAGAAAAAACCTAGAAGAGTGATTTGAATACTAAACAAAAGTTCAGAAATCAACTTTTAAAGAACAAAAATACCAAACCACCCTTCATCTTGCAGCACAACACAATCTGTGACCCCAGTCCCTGCTCAAGTGCCATCTTTAGGGCTGACTTAGTATTTCTCAAGGTGTAGGAGCACTGTCTTGATATCCATCTAAGGGCAACCATACAGAGTTTTGAATTTTAATTTTGGTGTCTCTTTTCTTTTTGCTTATCTCTGCTGATTTAAATGCCCCCTTTTCAAAGCTCAATTCAAGGATCTTCTGAAAACTTATCTTATTTGCAGTTACCTTTAAATACTCTTCCACTTGGACTAAATAAAACTCTTAGTTACATGGGATGTGCACCAAGTGATTGCAGACGCACTTAAAATAAGAACCTTTCCTTCTACAACAAGCTGTCTGTGCAACGGTCTTCCTGTGAAGTTGTACTTCTTGATGAAGTTGTGGTTATTCTTGTTTGTATAAGCATATTCAAGAATGTTCACTTAAGGATAAAATGGCCTAAGCATACATTCCTCACGATATATCCTGCCCTTCAGTGGCACACAAACTATGTAAATTCACCATACTATTTGCTAAAAGTTCATTTTCAGGTACTATCATAACTTATTTATTTCCTGGATAAAAACATATTCTTCTTAGATCTGTTTAGAAAATCTTAGCTACTGAAAAGGCTGAGGCAGGAGGGTCACAAGTTCAAACCCAGCTTGGAATCCAAACTTGAGTTCAAGGCCAGCCATGGAAACTAAATGAGACCTTGTTTCCAAATGAAGAGTAAAAAGAGGGCTGGGAACGTAGCTCATTGGCAGAGTGCTTGCCAAGTGTGTGAACCCTTGTTCAGCCCCAGCACTACAGAACAGAAGAAAGCTTAGATGGCCGTAAGTGGAATTTAGGTTTATTTACCTTCAATTTCTCTGTCAATCAAATACTCAGGAACCAGAGTACTGTTTTGTTGAAAATGGGCCTATACCTAGTGAGAATAAAATGAATCTACAAAATAACCAGAACAGATATCGCAGAACCATGACAGAAAACTATGCTACACTGTGCTTTATGACATGTAAGCCAATTCTTCTGGGTGGTTTCATAAGCACTTGTGGTGAAGCCCTCATGGCCTTATGCCTTCAGCATCTTTTCCCCTCAAATCACATAAATCACTTTGGGGAAAACGCCAAGGCACACCGTGTGTGCTGTTCTTGTCCCAATTACACAAAACCTTATTAAACCAGCCAACACGACAACAACATCTCGTCAGAAGAGCACACCAAATACTTAAGGGCATAGTCTCAGCTAGACGTTCTGGGATTTGGGTACCGGGTGTCTATTAGCGATAATGGGCATTACGTCTGCAAATCCCCAGGTGATCATGTCAACTCTACCTGTTTCGCTTTCCACAGGTGGAATGATGCTCTAATGAGGCCCATGTCTGCAAGATTTCTACTTAGAAAAATAAACGGTTTAGATCCCACTTCCCTATGAATCCCTTGCCGTGTTACTGACAAGGGTGACATGGACGTCTAATTGCCTGTTGTAAGAACTGTGGTTCATTGTTTTTTAGAGAAGTCTGGTCTGCATGAAGTCTCAGTGCATCTGCCATTAGTGTGTGTCAGGAACATGTACAAATGGTGAGTTTTGCCTAATGAAGCTGTTAATTATTTTCCCCTTCATGCTTTCTTCTCACACTATCACTTCCTTCTACTTCCTCCAATTAGGCAACAAGCATCAGATGGTTTCCTTTGCTTGATCTTCATCCGGCCTCTTCTCCAGTGCACTACATAAGCACCCATTTGCTTTTCCTTGGTGTGTGAAAATATAAACCCACCGCCATTCAGACTTGAGGTCAGTCTGCGCAGACACCAACATTTTAAACCACTTATTCCATCATTTGAATTTCAAATTCTCCTCCACAAATGTTTACCACCACCTCCCCACCCTCACCAAGCTTAAGGAGAACCACACACCTGCTCTTTTAATCTTCCCTTCTTGTACAGCATAGAGATGTAAATTACAGGTTGTATCGATTCATCTCTCCCTTTGGAACACAATGTCCATTAAATGGAGTAGAATTCAGGCCATTATTTTGCAAGACCAGGATTACAATGCTATCTGGAAGTACCTAAATGTGCATCTATTTGTGTATTCCAGAGAATAAGTACAAGATAGTAAGCTTATCTGTCTACAGAAAGTTTATTCACAAAACATAAAGAAAGATTCCAAACTTGTACTCTCTGCTGTAGAAAATGCTGCATTTGGAGTTCATTTGGAGAGCTTTGCTATCTCCACAGGCCACCAAGATGCCAGGGGACAACTGGCCCCGGTTAATCAAAGCCACAAGCTGACAAGTGATTAACTCCAGTTGTCAGATGATTAGCTCTAGCAGTGGGGTCACAACCCTGCCTGTCACTAACTGACACCTAACTCCGAAGGAAAGGTAAGGAAACTCAAACACGCCATTTCTAAAGCCAAGTTCCATGCAGCTGTGATAGACCCTGGATTCTGTGCCTGGCTTCTCAGAGGAGTCCAATTTTCAGCTTTTGTTAAATTAGTTTCAGATCAGTCAATACTTGTTTAAAAACATGTCATAAGTCTCTGTGGCTGGTGCATGCTTCAATTACCTCTGATTATTACATCAAGATTCACAAACGAGATACCAGAGTCACTCCTATTTACTGGAAAATGCTATTGAAACAAACTGAAATTCAATTTTGGGGCAGACTGCAATAACCCGTCAAAACATTCAAGTGGAGAGGAAGTTGGCCTTGAGGTGTGCTGGGCCATTGTTAAATCCACGACAGCATCTCACCTAATAATTTAAACATGGTCTTGTGGCCTGACATTTTTAATGCTTTCTTGATCTCTTTCTTCTGGCTTCTATATGCTTTTCTCCGCTGTGGGGTGCAGGACATGGTGGGTTATAGATTAAATACCAAGCCTTATCCTGCCAATAGCACTTTGGGATGGGCAAAATGACTGCACGCTCTTAGAAAGAGTCTCACTGTAGGTGTCGGATCAAAGTAACCTTTATTTGGGTTTTTAAAAGGTGCCTGGGTTTTAGACACATACCAATCTCTAGAACTACCAAGTTCAGATTTCTGACTCTTCTCCGGGAAGTAAGACTTGATCATATCTATTATAGGCTGATCTGACAGGTTGTCAGTGCAAATTAGGATTCTAAATTTAAATAACACAATCTGGTAAGAACAATTAGTTTAACCTGCAGGATCTCGGTGCTATTCGGCCAGTTAACTAACACAATCTGGCCAGCTGTACGATCACTGTGCTATGACACCCTCACGGCTACATGTACCTAGAGCATCTGGAAGAAGCCAGAGGGTTAAGGACTTCTATGTTTATGGCACAGTGACTCTGAAACAAATACATATTTCTTCCATTATCTGTAAGGCAAGAATGGAGCAAGCCATTTTAGTGTAAAGAAAAGACTGAACAGTATGCAACCATAGCTGCATCTCAAATAGAAATGTGCTGTGGGAACTCAGTCCAGAAATTATCAAGGGCATGGAAAGTTCTCCTGGCACAAGAATTTCACATTGATAGCATGTGTTAGGTGACACTGCCAGACCACGACGCTAATATTTGTCCTTCCTAGTTGTCCATAAAGAACACAATTCTAATTTATTAGGGTATGTGTGAGTCAGTCAGTCTCCCTCTCTCTCTCTCCCCCCCCTTTCTTCTTTTTAGACAAAGTCCCATGTACCTGGCTGGCCATGAAAAACTTACTATATACCCCAGGTTGACTTTGGACGTCCTGATCCTCTTGTCTACATGGCCAGTGAGATCTGATCATGCATTGTGACAGTTCACCAGGTTTATGTGGTGCTGGGATGGAACCAGAACTTTCCAAATGCTAGGGTGTACTTCCAACTGATCACAGCCGCAACCCCAGGAGGCTTTTATCTTCCTAGTTTATTTTGAATAGAAGACAAAGGGATTTTTGAAATCATCACTCAAAACAATATGTACTCTCAAAGGTTACAAGATGTGAACTGAGTTTAATTCCAAATCAAGGTAGACAGAAAAGAAGCTCATGAGGCCCTGTGCTGGCTTCAACTCAGAGTATCAGGGTGGAGGGGGAGGCAGGCAAGAAAGAAATCATCATTTAATGGGAATCGTGGCATGATTGTTATAAGCTCCTTCAGCTGGATAAAGGAGCTAGCTCAACCTGTTTCTTTCCTGCTTTAAAACACATCAAAGGATTTCTCCAGTCTTCCTAATTTTCTTTTGTTGTACTTCATAAGCCCTACTGTTAGAAAACTTTAGTAGACAATCCAATCTTTTTATTTAATATATACATATATCACATATTCTAACCACATAATCTATTTTTATACCAGAATAGATTCTCCATTTCTTTCAGATGAAGTAAAAAAAAAAATGTTTCTGACATATTAACTTTCACACAATAATTCAGGAGGGATTTCTTTCCAGGCTTTTCCTTCTCTGGAATGTTTTGGCCCTGCAAATTTGAACACCACAAGTCAGTATATGTCTCAGCTCCTGGGACAGAGTAAAACACAGATGGACAAGATTGCTTTGGATTTTATGACCAGCCCATTTGTATCATTGCCATTTTACAATGGGAGAGGGACTCGCTAATCATGAGTCCAGTCACGTACCATTAATTCCAACCTTCTGAAAAGTCCTGTGAATGGGAGCCAGAGAGGGGACCTCTCAAGGCTTCTTTTCCAAGGCCTGAATGTCAGTGATACAGAAACAGCTGCTTCAGCCAGTGAGATAGTTGCTTGAAAACTTGAATTCAAGCCTCAAAGTGCTTGCCCAGAATGCATAAGACCCTGGGCTGGGTTCTCTTCTCACAGAGAATAAGAGAACTGACTGGCAAAACTTGGCTTATAGCCTCTATGGCTTCTATATGCTCCCCATGGCATGTGCATGCATACACACACACACACACACACACACACACACACACACTTCTACTACTACTACTACTACTACTACTACTACTACTACTACTACTAAATTAAATTAAACTAAATTTTAAAAGGCTCAGTTGCTATGTAACCATTATAGTCACATGGACAACATGATAGTACACTCAGTACCTGACCTGGGTTATGACTCTTAAGCTTCTATTAAAATGTTTTCTTTTAACTTTCAGCAAAGAGCGGAGAAAATGGGAACCATGTTGCTTATTTCTGAGGGAAGGGTGCTAGCCATCTGATTAAAGCACATGTGGTCGCTGCAGATTGCTCAGTCAGCAAAGTGGCTGTCATCCAGGCATGAGGACCCAAGTTTAAGCCCCAAAACTCATGTAAAATGCCAGATGCAGTGATGTGTTGTAATACCAGCACTGGGAAGGAGAAAAAGGGGGACCCCTGAGACTCATTGGTCAGCTGGGTTAGCCCTCTTGATGAGTTCTAGCTCAGTAAGAAACACTCTTTCAAAACTCAGAGTGGACTGAGAGAGGACAACCATGGTTGCCTTCTGGCTTCCTTGAGCACATTCACCCATGTGTACACCCCCTACCACCCACCACCACCACAGCCCCTTAATATGTCGCTGTCACATAATAAAATGTGGTGTTCCTACCCAGAAAGACAAATATACCAGAATCTCCACCTGGAATCTGAAGAAACCCATCTCAGGACAAGGTGCAGGACAAGGTTCAGTGGCCCAGTGCTTCCCTAATAGGCATGAGAACAGATGCCTTGCCCATACAACTTGAGAACAGAATAGTGGAGGCAAGGGATGGTGGAGGGTGGAGAAAAGTCAGCCAATGGGAGTTGATGCCATCAGCTAAGAGCATGGGAGCTGTTGTGTGAATGGGAGTGGGGATGGAGGGGTGTGGTGTGGTCTGGGGGTGTGACTATCTGAAACAGCAATGCACCTAGTACTTCCAAAAGACAGGACTGTGAGAGTATTTCACAAGAAGAAAAAAATGAAGGCTTGGGAGATGGCTCAGTGAGTGGTTCAGTGCTTGCTGTACAGGCTAGAGGAACCAGTTTGGGATCCAGAGAACTCATGTGACTAGACTGTGTACCTGTAAGTCCAGCACTGGATAGGCAGGGAGATAAGCATCCTTGTGGGTCATTAGCCAGTCTAATGTACTTAATAAGTTTCAGGTTCAATGAGAGAACTATCTAGAAAGACACTGATATTAACCTCTGGCCAGCAAGTTCACATACCTGAACACACACATGCAGACACACAGACACACATATTACACAAAAAGAAGTAATAAATGCGTGATGTTTAAGATGATAAATGCTTAATCTGTGCAAGATGTATACATGTTAAAAATTGTGTGGTATCTTATTAATAGGTACAATTTCTATGTTTTGGTCTCAGTTAAAAATAATAAATAAAAGCTTTGTCATCATTACTACACAGTAGAGGTACAACATGTGTAGCGATGTGAATGGATTTTAATGTGTTTTATTTTGTTTCTCATTGTTATTGGTTTAGAACCCAATGGGAGAAAACCCAAAGAAATCACCACTGTCACCATATGTGAGAAAACTTATCAAATTAGAGCTTTGGGCTTTACAATTTAGCCCTGAGTCAGGACTATAGAGTTGTAAGTCAGGCCCCACTCACCTGTGGGAGACAGATCCTGATCTCCTCTTCAGACTTTTGGTTCTTCATTTGCAGCCTGACTGGGTTGCTCCAAGGCCCTCTCCACTAACAACCCATGCAAACAGCCATGTTGAACTCTTTCATTTGGGTCTCCCCTTTCTGCAGAGAGCCTCAGATTTGCCCACCACCATCTGCAGTGTGTTAGTGTTGGGCTAGGGATCTAAGCCAGGCATTCTTCAAGTGTCCCGCAGTTGTAATGGAATTGGAAATGCTTAGGTTTTCATCTTGATAACGGCTTCCTAAAACCATCACTGTAAACACATTATGGATCTGTTCAGAAGGAATGCTGCCGTGTCTTTGTGTTTATGAGGCAAGGACTGCCAAGTGAGAGCGGCCATAGGAAAGCATAGCATATGTGGAGATGGCTTCCCTGTGGTTCAGAGATGAGTGGAGGAAGGTGTGAGCTACCACCTGGGTCATTGGAGTGAAAGAAAACTGAACCCCAATGATGCATCATTTGTCCTCTGGCACCATGCCCAAGGTATTGTGGTGAATGTAATTTTAGATACAAAAATATATATTAAGAAGAAACTTTCAATGATTTCTTGCCTTACAGATATTGTATTTGAAAGATTCAACATTAAAATAGTTGTCTTATCAGTAGCTAAAATGAATTAAACACACAAACAAACCAACACCCCCAGCAGTAAAAGGATAATGACTAGAGAGTGTCTAGTGTGTTTAAACTCAAGGGTTACTAGCAAGTAAATTATCCATGAACATAGTTTCTACAAGATGTAGTCATCCAATGGCAGGATTTGAGTAGGAGGAACTGGCAGGTAGGGAGAGTTAGGTGGGACTGGCGGATTGGGAGGATTAATGTGGGACCAGTGGTTAGCTTGGGTTAATTTGGGGCTGGTGGTTAGGTTGGGTTAGTTTGAGGTTGATGAGTTAGGGTGGGATAGCTTGGGTTTGGTATTTTCATTGGGTTAGTTCAGGTAGGCAGTTATTACATATTGCAATAAGTCTGAATTTCAGTACTAAATAAGCTTGGTGACATTTTCCTTTATAAGAGATAGAACATGCCCAAGTCTGCGAGGCATTTCTTTTCTTCCCCCTGTGTTCTCAGCTATCCCACAGAGGAGGGGCCAGCATTAGGAAGGAAGGTCTACATGAAGCTGGAAGGCCTCCTGACTTACAACTGAGCAGCAAACTTAATTGCTCAGGCACCCCAGTCTCCTTCCTTTTGAGTTAGTTTAAGTGGAATTATAAAAAGGTCCATTTTCAATGTAATCGTCCTCTTCCCACCCAATGCAGCCTAGAACCAGCCAGACCTGTCAGAATCAGCAGGACTTTGATATAGAAAATGGCAAGATGTCTGACAAGCCTTTTGGATCCTCACAAAGCACTTGGAAGGATCTATCCTGAATCAGAACTGTTGGGGTGTGGCACTGGGGGCTTTCTCAAGTTGGAGTTTCAGGGATAAGAAGGGATAGGTCACTGATACCCACATGCCACAGGGTTTTGCATTGAGGGGGATTTGGCTAGAGTAAGAGAGTTCCCAGAAGACACTGGGCCACCAAACCCCACTAAGAGCAGCATGCAATTTAAACAAAGAAAATGTCATTTCACTCAGCACTTCATGCCCTCTATTTATTGGTTATAAAGTAGTAATGGGAAGGCAACATAGCAATGCTATAGCTAAATGCTATAAACCTATATCTGTCTTCCTGGTGCCATGTAATTTATAGCCATGTAGGAAGACTGCAGCCTGACTATGCACAGCAGCACGCTTCTGAGGGTGAGTGCCTCACTGGAACCTGTGAAGCAGTTTCTCCAAGGCAGTTCCTACAACCCACAAGCTTGAACCTTCTCATTTTCTTCAGACATTGTGGTAGGTTGAATCAAAATGTCTCCCATTTGTTGGTAGTGGGAAATCCGAAGCTACACATTTAAACTGCGCTGGAGTGCTGAGCGCTGAGCTGGGCGGAGCGTGGTTGACTCAAAAAAAAAAAAAAAAACAACAACAAAAAAAGACGCGCCAAAAGACAAAAGTGAGCATGCCGCTAGACTGGTGACATGGCTTCCAGGCGGTTTGCGGTTCTGGGCCAGCAACACAAGAGTTCAGACGTGCGGTGTGGGGATAAAGAGTTTTCCTTAAAAATGCTCCGGCGCGCTACAACCTTATCCCTTCATTTTCTCTTAAAACCTTCTCTGTTTTATAAGTAATTTTCACAAAATAAACCCCACTTAAAACATATCTCACGGCGAGTTCATACCATAATAATTGACGCCTAAACGCGAGGCTAGTTTCACAAAAACCACATGGCTCCCAGCCCTTGGCTGGCCGATACCTCTACATGTTTGTTTCTCTTAAGAGTTTGATAAAGAGTAACTAACTCTACCCTTTTTTACTTACTTAGCTGTCTCTAATTTTCTACCCACTTCTACAGTGCCTTACATGGGCCCAAACAGTTTTTTTATTTATATTATATAAAAAACATTTTACCACACCTATTGGCTTGGGTATTCAAATACTTGGTCTCCAGCTGGTGGTGCTGTTTGGTGAGGTGGTATAGCCTTGCTGGTGGAAGGGCATCACTGAGGGTAGGCTTTGGGAGCTCATGACCTTGCCTTACTTTCAGTTTGCTCTCTCTGCTTGGTGTTTGAGGGTGAAGATGGCATTGCTCCTTCCTGTTCCAGCTACATGCTGTCATCCCCCACAACTTCCGTTATGGAGTCTTCCCCTGGAATCATAAGCTAAAACAAACTCGCTGGAAGTTGCCTTGGTGGCTGTGTTTTATCAGAGCCACAGAAAAGTAACTCATATAGAGTTAGATAGGAAGAACGATTCTGGAGCATTCCTTGGGAGTTTGTGATTTAACTCCATGCCCCTTGTCAGGTGTTCCAAGAAACTGACTCTTCCTTCAAACGTTGGGTCCCGAGGGTCAAGATTTGCTGCCTAGACGCTGGTGGTTTGCCGAGAGCTAGAATCTGGGTATATCTCCATGGACCTAGCTACCCTAATCTTTGTAATCACTGGGGCATTGCAGTCAGCTGGGATATGTCCTCATAGCCGTAGGTACCCTCACCCCTGGCGATCACTAGGGTATTGCAGTCAGCTGGGATATGTCCTCATAGCTCTAGGTACCCTCACCCTTAAAGATCACTGGGGAATTGTGGTCAGCTGGGATATGTTCTCATAGTCCTAGGTACCCTCACCCCTGGCGATCACTGGGGTATCGCAGTCAGCTGGGATATGTCCTCATGCCCCTAGGAAGTCACTCTCTTCTGTTCTAAAAAAAAAGTTTGTTGGAGTTCTACTCCCAGGAAACAGGACCCAAGTTTTCTGTTGACCACAGAATCAATTATTTGCAGTGAAAAGCCAACATTCCTGTCCTTTTGCCCAATTTAGCACCAAGAACACACACCCATATAATTTTAAGACTCTGAGATCCACAGAACACCTTTCCAGTTGGTAAAGGGTACTTTTAAGACAGCCTCATCCTTATCCCAGGAGCAGCCTATGGAAGTCTCATTATTCTTTTTTTCTCCCCTGGGTGAGTGTGGACACCCTAAAGATTGTCTCTGCTTCCTTGGGACTTATCTATCACCCAGGCTGCAGCAGCCTAGAGGATGTAAAGAAGGGGCTGTATGCAGCCAGCTCCCAGCTTCCACATTGCCTCAGGCCCATTATTCACAACCCACTCTGGAGCCTGAGAAACACCTCATGAATTTTTAGCCTGAAGTTGAAGGGCACATTTGATGTTCAAACAGTATATAATGCCTGAGCTCAACATCCCCAGGTCCCAAGTGTTATTTTTTATTTTATTTTTTAAAAATCTTACTTCCTGGAACCACAGGGGGATCTGCATTCTGTTTTCTGGGCATTGTACCCACCACAGAGGGGTTTTGGCATAAGAAGATGAGAAGGTTCTTCCTTGGAGCTCATATTTTGTGTTGAGTTCTGTATTCTTAGGCAGATCTTTGAATACTTCATTCGCTTTCCTTACAAATTAAAATGATCACTAAGCTTTTGAGGATTAAACACTTGCATTTATTCACAGTCCCCAGGCACACTGGAGACTCCATGTAGATATTCCAGGTCTGAGTTGGAATGTATCCAGCCTCCACATCCTCTGCTCTGCACACTAAACAAAATAACCAGCACCCCTTACAAACCACTATGATTGACATCTGCCATTCATTGAACAGTGGCTTGTGCCAGGGACCTCACTAGGCACTTTTGCTGAATGATCTCATGCTTTAAATTTTTTATTTATGATTTATTTTTATGTGTAGCGTGCTTTGCTGCCTGTATGCATATGCTGCATGTGCCAGAAGAGAGTGTCAGAGCCCCCAAGACTGGAGTAACAGATGTTGTGAGCCCCAATGTAGGTGCTAGTAATCAAGGTTGGGTCCCCTTGAAGAGCAGCCAGAGCTCTTAACCTCTTCCATCTCTGAATAATCCCATTTTACATTCCTGTTACCCCACAAGCAAGGTACTACTATTTTTAGCATCTCTTTGGAAAGTAATGAGGCTTTGTGATGTTCCACTGGCCAGTGTCGGCATGAGTGACTGATGAGTCAGGCTCTGAAAGCCATGCCATACTCTAACTGAACCTCATCACTCTCTCCTCATGGTGCTGACCACCTGTCCTAAAGATCCACTCTTCCTTTAGGGCTCTAGTCCTCCCCAGCAGGACTCCATCAGTCCATAACAATAGATACAACAAACCTGCTGTGGGGACAGATTGCTGTGAGGTCCTCAGTCCATCCTGTGCACCAGAAATATCGCTAATCGTTGTGCAAGTGCCATCCCAGGGTTTCCACCCACAATGTCCAAGACAGAATGGTTTTGTTTTATCCATATTTTTTTTCTCTCTCTCCTCTTCCCTCTCCTCCTCTCCTCCCCCCTCCACACCCACCTTTTTTGTTTCTTATTTTTGAGACAGAGTCTCTAACTGAGTTGGAGGTCAGTTGGGGGTTCAGTCAGAGTTCATGGAGTCAGCTATCCTGTCTGACCAAGCAGCCCCAGAGATCCTCCTGTCTCTGCTTCCTGAGTGTTGAGATTATACATATGCACCACCATGCCTGGCTTTTTATATGGGTTCTAGATCAAACGCCTGTCTCATGCTTGTACACAAAGCACTTTGCTGACCAAGCTACCTTCCTAGTCCCAAGCTTTACAAATTTGCTATGGAGCACTGATTCTTAGAGGTGTCTTTGTGAGAGTCACAGATACATCCTAGTAGCTGTGGAATCATTAGAGTGTCACCAGTCCATCTGTTTGTCCCCATCTGTACTGTGAATTATTAAATGCTCACTATGTCTACTAAGGAGAACCCTCTTTTTATAGCTTGATCCAGAACTGTCCCTCATAGGTACCTGTGATAAAGCCTTGACCCCCAGCTTGGTACTATAGGGAGATACTAGAATCTTAAGACTTTGGGCCTAGTAGGAGATCTCCAGAGGGGACTCTAGATCTTCAATTTTGAATTTCTCTTCGAATTTCTAGCCATGAGATGAACAAGTTGTTTCTATGTTTTTCTCTTTAAGTCAAGCCAAAAGAAATAAGGCCAAGTGACTGTTGTCCAAATGTGAGTCGACATAACCCTTTCCTTTTCATATGCTGATTATCTCAGTTATTTCTTATAGTGAGAAGACTGACAGACACATGTTTCTAACACAAGGATGCTGCAACCTGCTTCTAGCCTCCTGGGTGGAGTACTCCCCTTTTTACATAGTGACTGATTTATTCTCTTCTTCTTGTGAGCAGATCAAAGCCCAATGCAAGAGGTCATTTTCACGGGAAGGAACAGGAAGGTGGCTTACCCACGCAGAAGAGAGACCATGGTAGTTCTTACCTGAACTTCATCTGCACTGGGGGCAAACAGTGTTTTCAGGGCTGTGTTATAGGGGTAAGTGGCAGTTTCACAGTGGTTGTGCATCTGGGGAGTATGAGTTCACACGGTCTAAAAGCCTTGTCTTTTGCTGTTCTGCCTTAACATTACAGTCTGGATTCCCCTTCTGCCTCAAATCTGGGAGGTTATGTGGGATTGGATGACCTATGGAGTAGGATCTTTATAAAATAAATGCATCAATGACAATAACTAAAAGTTACAACCTCCCAAAAGCCATATGTGAACAACCTGTAAACAGTCTATAATTATCACCTGCTGGGGACAGGGTCACAGAGTATCATCCACTGAGCAGAGTCTGTGGTCTGGGAGACAGATGGGAATCTCTGCTCTAACATGATTTCTTCCACACTGAGCCAGCTGGTGATGAGTGCCTTCTCTAGTTGGCCAGCTGCTGTGAGGATAGAGCAATCATTCTAATTTCTATACTGAAACACAATTGATGCTCACTCTGTAGTGTGGGCAGAGAGCTGGAGGCACAGCTCAGCTATGGGCCTTAGCAATGTGTATATATGGGTGTTGCTCAGTGGTGGCCATGTGCTACGTGAGCATGCACGATGCCCCGGGTATAATCTCTAGCATGCAAAAATAAAGTCCTACAGAGAGTACCAAGGTTTCCCCAGGCTTTGTTTCTCATAACAAAAAAGTAAAGAAGATACATATACAACCATATGTACATATATATGCATATATTTATATCTGTATATCTACCTGTATATCTGCCTATCTGTCTATGACTATATCTATCTATCTATACATACATACATATGTATATATAGAGAGAGAGTGAGAGAGAAAGGAGAAAAATGAGTAGTTTGCATGTTTTTAATGTCCTCCAAAATAGACATAGCAGAAAGTTTTCGTACAGGGAGAATGTCTGAATTTCTCTAAGTGGCAATGTGGTAACACAGGAAGTCTGTTGATGAGGAGATGGCCTAGTGGCTCCTGACAGCAAAACCATTGAAACTACACAAGTTTTAATGATGCTATCCCCCCTCCACGCAGAACAAGCCTTCCCTTTAGACTTTTAATCATGAAGTCCTTCTAACCTGCTCCTTCCTGCCCGCTTGGTTCCTGTGATAGGCAGCCTCCTTCCTGGGCTCTTCCTGTTTGGACTCTTGGCAGGAGAGCTGAGGCTTCTGACCCGCCTTGGGCCAAGTTTTCAAAGCCCCTCTGAGTCTGTAAACAGGAAAGGTTTCCTCTGCGACTCAGGTTCCTTCTTGATGGCAGCGGGATAAGGCCTTTCCTTTGCCTGCCAGGAGAGGCTGCCTGTTTAGGTTCACAAGAGGGCATGGTCACAAGGATGCATGGCAGAGGGCACAGGCCTTGTCGGGACAAAGGCCAAAGGCAGAATATAGAAAAAGTAGATGTGGTGTTAGATTAAGGAGGTGGAGCCTACAAAAACACAGATCTCATGGTGGCTTAGGCTGAGGGTCCAACCTGTTTCACAGCTATAGTTGCAGGAGGCAAATGGACCAGACTTCAGTTCAGCCAGAGAGGGGATCCTAGAGATGCAAGGGGTACTTTAGCAACCTGAGGACCACAGGTTTGGAGATAAAGACCATCTTTGTCCTTATGACTATCAAGTGTCCTATTTTGAGAAATGATAAACCATACACATTTGTCCATAAAAGGACTAATTATATGTGTTTTCAGGGTTTTTTTTGGCTATGTTATAGTCACAGCTCATATTTTTAAAGTTGGATGATACCTTTGTCTAAGAATTCTAACCTCTCCTCTGTGATTTCATTAGAACCCACCTCATCCAGCCTGTAGCTCAGGCTGGCCTTGAATTTTCTATGTAGCTAAGAGATCCCAGGTATGCGTACAGCACCTGATTTATGTGGTACTGGGAATGGAATGAAGGGCTTTGTCCACAATAGGTGGGCATTCTGTTAACTGAGCTAATTCCTGTTCCCTGTCTTTCATTTGGTAGTGATGGTTCACCTGTCAAGAAGCTTGGCCCTTAGAGTGAATGAAGGAAGCCAACAAAGCCTTTTAGCCTTTAAATTGGGAGACTAAATCAAAATGGGGTGGTAGGCAAAACAAAATTTAAAAAGCCCTTTCTTGGAAAGGTTTTTACCTAGGAAATAATCCTTTTTTTGAAAAAATTCTTTAACAAGAAAAAGAGGTACATTGATGCTTTGTGTTTTTGTGTGTGTGTGTCTGTGTGTGTATAGGCTGGAGATGGAACCAGGGGCCTCACATTTGCTAAACAAATGCTATACCACTGATCTATTTCACAGCCCAAAGTTCTTTTCTTGCATCAGTTCTTGGGGACTACTCAGGTGGTACTGAGGAGACCATCTTCTTCTACTGGCCATCTCATGACATGCCTAAACGCCATCTTTTGAAATTGTTACTGCAAACTGAAATCCAGGGGTGTATTCTATTCTTTACCTCCAAACCCTCTGGTAACAAATCAGGCACAGCTCTGCGTTTAAGTCAGCGTTGGAGCACTGCCAGAACGCAGTGACAGGGGACTTTTGTCACCCTAATAGAGAAGGGAAGTAATGATCTTCAGACTTACCAGGCTTCAGTTCCAGCACCTCTGAGTCAGAGGGTAGCAGTCCACAAGAAGGAAAGAAATGCAAAAATGGGCTTGACCCACACCATTAAACTGGGTACCAGCTTAGTGGACATGTCTTCTATACACCACTTGGGCCAGTAACCATCATAGGCTATAAAATGCTTACAAATCCTGCCTCTTGTCAGCTGTGGCAATGATGAGGACAACAAACCAGGAGGTGTGCTGCTTTCTGTGTCTGCTTCGGTATTGTGTGACACACAAGAAGAACCTTTCTGAATGGCATCAGGTAACATGGAGATGAGAAATATTAAAAAGTAGCTTTTGTTTTTTCCTATATCTTAAGACTCTTTTTTTTTTCTCTGAGATATGATGGAGGGACTGTAACAAGTAGCAGGAAGGAGGAAGTACTTCCTGTGTGGTACAGGGCCGTTTTGGGGAACAACTAAATACAATTTGGTTCATACATAAACAAAGGCCCAAACGGCTGAGAGCAACTGAAACACATTAGAGTAATTAGTTTAGGAGTTGACCCAAGACATGTTCTCATTAAAATTCTTTCTATTTTTGGTTTCCATTCCGTCATCTTTCCCTGATTTACTTTATTTGACTGGAACCCCTGTCCCAGAAGGACCATGTCACTTCTGGGGGATGGATGGGTTGAGAGAGAGAGAGAGAGGAGAATGAGAGAGGAAATTAAAAGGATCAGGAGAGAGAGCCTCTAACAGTTTGCCTCCTGTGGGCTTTCTCAGCATCTCTGCTTATTCTATGAGACCCTGAACCATCTTGGCTAAAAAAATCCATTCATTAATTCATTCCCGTTTTCTCAATAGTTCCTCACTGTCTATGTTTTTCAGTGTCCATGGCCTTGAAACTCAAGCACACATTGCCTATCCCTGTGCAGCCATCTCAGCGACATTATCCTGTTCAAGCTTTGAGATAAGCTGGCTCTTTCATGATGTCCTCTGAGCAATGAAATGAAAACAATTTCATGTCAGCCAGAGGTCACATGACTGGCAGTTCATCATTGACTTGACCCTGCTTATTCAAATTCCAGTTGCATCTGTGTGGAAGTCTTACAGCTATGTGTGCCTCCTCTCTTGCAGAGTCCTTGGCTAGTGCTTGGAAGCTTCTAGAAAGATGCCCAGTTCATGTCGTCCATCCACCGAGTTGAAATATAGGAGAAAACCAGATGCTTCCAGTCCAAGTAATGGAAACCAAAACACAAAGGTATCAGCAAATCTGAACAAGTTTAAGCCAAGCCAGCTCTTTGTAACTTCAGAGTGATTTATGCTAGAACAATGTGTGCCATGATGGTGTGTCCTGGAGCCTCAAACAATGGCCACACTGTAGCCTCCAGAGAGAATGGGCACCCACAGGTACAGTGATCTGCTGGGAACTCCATTTAGGATTTAGGTAGGTAATAGCTATCTTATGAGCTGTACTATATCTGAACAAACATACATGACTCATCATTTAAAACATTTCTTTCCCAGGCTTGAATGTGGCTTAGTTGGTAGTACTTCTCTGGCATGCTCAAAGCTCTGGCTTCCATTCCCATTTCCAATAAACCAGGAACAGTGGTGCCTTTAACCTTAGAACTCAGGAGAAGGCAGGAGGGGAAGAAGTTCAAGGTTGTCTTTGGTGACATAGCAAGTTTAAGGCAGCCTTGTTAAAAAGAAATCCTGCCCCTTTCATAAAATAATGTATGATGAAGCTGCGAGAGATCTCTTACAAAAATTGTAAGACTTGTCTTTAGTGTCACCCTATCCTTGAGGGCGACATAGAATAAGTTATGCCTAAAGATAGGCATTTAACTCACTGCGGAAGGGGAAGATACACTAGTGCAACAGATCTACCGGACATTTACCATCCTGGACAAGCTAGAGGCATAGCTAATGAGGAGCAGAACAGGAAGCGGGTTCACATTCTGGGTTCAGGAGAAATACATCCTTCCTGTGCCAGCCATGCCCTGGGCAAGCCATTGGCTGTCCAAGGTACAGTCTCCTTATCTATATATAAAAAGACCAGGGTGCAAATGTGGTTTATCTTCTCTGACAGCTGCCAAGCAGTATGTGTGCATTTATAAACCCATCATATTTATAAAATGTATATGATACTTGAGGCTTTGAGGAATAAAGTTTGAAGTATTTTCACAAAGTATGTTTCTATCAGAAATTTAACTTCATCCCCCGGCCCCCACATATACACATGGGAAATTGTTGTTTATATTAATTTACAAAGGTTAAATCCATTCTTTCCCAAGTCTTTGTGGTTTGCTTGAGCTAGCTTGCCAACAGAGTTCTATTATTGGCAGGGAGCTGCCCACATCCAGCACACATTGTTTCTCCAACATGAATAAAATCTCGCTGGCCTCAAAGCAATGTTTACTGAGGCAGCAGCCTTCACATTCTGGGGTCAGAAGGGTGGGTGGGGGTGGAGCACCTCTGTACCTCTGTAAAAGCCAACAGTCAATGGAAGCAGCTTTCTTTGGCCTCTTTTTTCCACACAGGGGTTCCGAAATCAATTCTGCTTCCGAAGCAACAGGGGAACAAGGGAGATGGAAGGCAGCCACTGAAATAATATAGGAAATTTGTTTTATGCCTGTGGCCAGTTTTTACATTTCCTTCAGGGATAGTGGCCATGTATTGACAACACAGTGGTGTTGTTTAAGAAATTATGCGTCTTTGTGTTGTATTTGGTTGTATGTGTGATACATGTATGTAGCATATATGTGTACATGCATGTATATATGTGTGTGCCTGTATGTGTTTAAGTGTTACATGTAAATGTGTATGTGTGTAGCTAGGTGGTGAGGCCCAGAGATTTGTAGCTGCCTCCCCACCCTCGAGCTAGCAAGTGTTCACCACTATATCTCACTCTACCTGGGTCTGTGCATCCCAGCCTAAGTCTTCACGTTTGCAAAAAAAAAAAAAAAAAAAAGCACTTTCCCCATTAAGTCATTTCCTCAGACCTATGAAAAATTGTTTTGTAGCTTCAGCTCATCTGAAACTTATTACATAAATAAGGATGGCCTCCCATTTGCAGTGATCCTCCTGACTCTGTCTCCTGAGTATAGCATCACACCAGGCTTGTGTTTTATAATTTTGTTTAATGCAGTCTCATTATGAGGGCTCTGAGCTGCTCTAGAGGTTCGCCTAAGTAAAAGCCATTGTCTCCTCACTTCTGGGAAACCTAGTTCCTGCCCAGGAGGTTTCATGAGAACAAAGTTCTTTCTCAGAATTCTTTCTCTCCCAGCTTCCAGCCTGCAGTCCTGAGAAGGTGCAGAAAGTACTGAGTTACTGAGTGATTAGGGCTTCAGTTGAACCAGCACAAGATAATAGTCACTTGCATACATAGATAAACCTACTTTTGTTGGAGTTGGGCTGGATTTATCCAGAAAGTACACTAAGATAAGACAGAAAGCAGACAAGCAGCTGCCTGCCAGAGGGACAGAGCCAGGCTCTGTAAACTTTTCCATACACTGAACCATCAGGCCAATTCACAGCTTCCTTGCTTAGTTTCCAAATAACTTTTAACAAAAGCATCCTTCCTGCCCCGCACTAAACCTGGGCTCAGGATTCCACAAGGGCTGTCATCCTATATGGAACACTACAAGGCACCACCTGATTCTCCACAGCCACAAGTGCAGATGTTCTCACAAAACAGCTTCCTTGTTTCAAGGAAGCAAGGAGTCAGCAAATGGAAGCCTGCAGACCACACTCTGGAGATGGCCCATCCTTTGCAAATAGTGTTACTGCAATAGGCTCCTGCTGATTCTCATTACAGGGAAGCAGTTGAGCCGAGTCAGTCCCATCAGCAAAGCACACAGTATCAGAATCTGACTCATTTTAGAAACTGTGCTAATTTCTGCTTTAAAATATCAGCTGATGCCATAAAAACCTGTCCATGTCTTTGAAAATGTGGATGAGTTTCAACACAAAACTTCTATGAATTACCCTTTCAAACAAATGCTTTTGGAGTTTTAATTGTGCCCCCATTCTTCGGTTCAGCAGCCATACTTCTAGAAATTGCTTCTAATGCAATTCTAAAACATACATGGACTTAGCATTCAGATGTTCATTCCACCGACATTTACAGTTCTTTATACTTTTTTAATAATTGAAAGCACTCTAAATATCTCAAGAAGTTTAAATAAAAAATTATCATTTTGAAGAAATAATAATATAATTTAATATTTAGAGCTTAATATAATGTTTAACATTTAATTTTAAGGGAAAACAGTACAGGAAAAACTGCCTATAGGGAGTAGCATACCTCTCCCTTTTAACATTTTGAAGCATGTACGTATCTCTAATGCAGAGTGCACTAAAGAGAGACTCAATACACCAAAATAAAAGAGCTGTTATATTTAGCCTCAGGGCTATGAGTGATTTATTTTCTTATATTTTCAAATATTTACTTAAAGGAAAAATATGCAACATGTTTCCATCATGCTTAGAGACATCTTAAGTATACACACTTAAAGGATGTATACATATCCCCAAAAAAGGCTTACGGTATGAATCGAGACAGAGTTGGCCAGAGCACACATTTTTCATTTAAAAGTTCTTAAATGATCCTAATTTAAAAAAAAATCACACTCACACTGTTTTTTATTTATTCTTACCCCTTTGTGTGTATGCTCATGAGTGTCCAAGAGCACATGTGTACATGTACATACACATGTGTGTGTGTGTGTGTGTGTGTGTGTGTGTGTGTGTGTGTGTGTGGAGGCTGGAGGAAAACCTTTGGTGTTATAGTTAGGAATGTCATGAAACTTCTATGAGACAGGAATTCTCACTGGCCTGGAACTCACTCACTACATGGTGAAGCTGTCTGGCCAGTGGTCCCAGAGGCAAGCCTCCCCAATGCTAATGGAATAAGTGTGATGCCACACTAGTTTTTCACTTCGGTTTTGAGGATTGAGCACAGATTTTCATGCTAACTCTCCAGCCCATGCAGCTCTTTGGAAACTTGTTTTATAATCCCTTCCCATCCCATTTGGACATCAGCCCATGGAAGGCGCTTTCCTAGGGCCCTGATTTCTTCTCTTTCTCTCTTGCCATGCTAAGAAATATTGTTCACTTCTGCAACTTCAGTCATGAAATGATTATGAATTTCTATGGCCAATGTGTCCAGTTTCCCAAGATCAAGTTTTTTTTTTGGACACTGACTTGGAGTTTCATTTGTTGTGATAAAACACCATGACTAAAAGCATCTAGAGGAGAAAACGGTTTATTTAAACTTTCAGCACTCAGGAGACACTCCATCACTGACAGAAGTCAGGACAAGAACTCAAGGCAAGGATCTGGAGGGGGGAACTAAAGGAGAGACTATGGAGAACCTGCCGTCTGGCTTGCTAGTCATAGCTCGCTCAGCTTGCTTTCATATAGCCTGGGATCACCACTCCAGGGATGCTATCAGCCACAGTAAGCCTTTCCACATCAACCATCAAGGAAATGCCCCACAGACTTGCTCACAGGTCAGTCCAGTGGGCATTTTCTCACTTGAGGTTCATTCCTCCTAACTGATTGTAGTATGTGCCTAGAACGAACTCTTTACACCTCAACTTTCAAAGCATCTCAAAATGTCCCAAACATGGCCTGCTATTTTCATTTCCAGGCTTCTTGGATCAAGCCTACCATCATTCTGGACACAAAGGATGGGGAAATCCTCCCAGCCTCTACCCATCGCCAGCTCTGCCATTGCTCCAGCTTCCTCAGATCTCCATCAGGGTGCACCTTTCTTTCTGTTTCTGTTACTGCTAGTCTCACCCAGGGATGCCAGAGTCTGTTCACTGGAGAAGATGGAAATAAAGAGGGGAAAAACAAAGCATTCCACTCACTGCTGAGTTATAAATATGTATTGCATAACTATCATTGGACCCTGGCTTGGGCTGAGAGAACAAGAGATTTCCTAGTGTTTCTTTTTGCCTTTTTTGTATAATTTGAGTCACTTGAACAGCCAGTAAAATGGTATCTCAGTCTATAAATAAACCCACCTGAAATCCTGCCCACTGGCTGTTTAGCCCCTCACTAAGGAATAAGGGCCACCTGGGCACACCCCAGACTGGAGAGTGAAGGATTATAGCAGAAAGGAGAGCACAGAGTTAAAGCCGGCCAGTAGGGACTGAAGGTGAGGAACAGGCATATACTCCCCTTGTGCAGCATTCAGGAACTGAGTGAACCTGGAGTTGAGGGTTAGAGCAGGGCAGGGCTTTTGACTACAGAACACCAGCAATGCAGGGGGGGGGGGGTTGTAGATCCTCCACCGAGCACATGCCTCAGGCCAACACTTGTCAGACACATTTTGCTTAAAACTGTGGAGATTCTGAGGGTCCCTATTCTGTCACCTGCAGACGAATATAAGTGGAACAGCAAAGCCACAATGACACAGCGGGTACACAGAGTAGGGACTTGGAGGTGACAGATCTAAATGGCAGTTCGCCACGTCTTTCTGGATAGCAATGCCATAAAGGCAGGGATGGTGCCTGGATTGCTGTGTGCTCTATCAGAACAAAACTAACTGGCACTTTTTAGGTAGTTGATAAATTGTTGAGTGACTGAATAATATGCTAGGCTACAGATGAAGTTTCCAGAGGAAAAAACTTGGTGTCCAAAGACACAACATTTAGGGGGTAAAATGCCTGAATTGCTCTCAAGTCCAGCGTTTATGCTCATACCTATGTTTCTTTTATGTGTCCACCATGATGACTAATAACAATGGGTGTATTCTCACTACCCATCTTGGGCTTGTAGAAAGCTTGGTGTATAAGCCACACCCATGACAATGTGGAGAAGAAACACAAGCAGTTGCACTCTCCAGTCTTGTCTTGGGAAAGATGTGACGGAGGAGAGACCATGGCCTGGCAGTTCAGATCATTGTTTCCTGGGGCTTATAAATACCAGCATTTCCCCAATCAGCACTGAGAATCTAGGTAACTTTTGATGTCAGTTCATCATCAATAGTTCGATTTAATGAAAGCCTGGTTCAGAAGGACCACAAAGAGGATAAATCAACGGACCCCATTTACGTCTATGTCCTGCGTCCCCAAGGGCTTGTGTTTGTGTTTTCTCAACCAAGTTTCCTATCAGCTGTGGGACATTAGCAGAGATCTTCCGTCTTGCTTGGGAGCGTGTTTGTTTAAATTGCTCAGATGTGCCTAGGCAGGTGCCTAAGGATGCTCTCAGGAGGGTACTTAGGTTTTAATCACATCCCTGTCCCATTCAGCCTTCGACAAAACATTTTATCTTTGTGTGTTTGGGTGTTTTATTTATTTTTAAAATGGGCCTAGTACAAATAAACAATTTCCTCGGGATGCGTGAGTTAACTGGGGGTTAGAAGAGCTGTGGAATGCACTATCAATGCTAAGTCAAATTATGAAATTGCACCTTTGCAAAAATGCTATTGTGGGAATAAATGAATCTGAACATTGTATTTACAGTGTGATTTGCCTCTGAAATAGAATATTCATAATGGGCCTCAGCGGGCGACGACAAAGTGCCATCTTATCTCCCGTTGATAGACCACAATCTTGGAAAATTGTTTTCACAATGGCATCTGAATAAGCCCCTTAATTTGAGTCTGTTTTACAAATAGATACACAGCTTATTACATAGGCGCTGCCTCAGAGACTCGAATAGTGAGGTGGGATTCATTAACAAAATCCCTGTTACCATTCCTTTGTATTTTTTTCCAGTGTAATTTCTACTCTTCACAATCTAATTTTAATGTTTTGTTGAATGAAAAGATGAAGTAAAAGCTACTTTTGTGGTAGTGATGAAATTGGAGTTTAGGTTAATACCAGAGCTATCAACGGCATATTATGTAAAATTACACCTCAGATTTAGCTTGCAACACACACTGCTCATTGTGATGCAGAGTCTCTGCTGCCTGTGGATGGCGTGTTTCTGAGCAACAGAAGCTGTGAGTACATTCTTGGTTCTAAAGTCTAGCTTAGAAGCGGTGTATTCACCCCCAGGTAAGAATCAGTAAAGTCTAAGTTCTAAAGCTTAAAACAGACAAGTGCCAGGTATGAATCAGGGTTAGAAAACTGTTATGAGATGTGTGTCCTGGGGGAGGAAACTGCAGATAGAGAGGAGTAGGGAAATGGGTGAGTGCCGCCTGTGAAATGGGTGCTGTCTGTTAGTACAGAGTAGGGTGACTCCAGAGTTTGAAAGTTTTCATCATTAAGAAATGTTTGAAGAGACAAGCATGTTTACCGCAGCATGTACAACATATGCAATTTGTGTGGGTTTACACACCAGTTAAAAACAAAGCCAAGTTATGGAAGAAAGCTTGAGAGGCACTTTTCCCTCCCTGAGTGAGCTTGTCAGTTATGGCTGCTGCAGAAGGGAGCAGCATTTCCTTTAGTAGTATAGCACTGGCAGGTTCTCAGCCATGCTCCTGTATGTAGCCCTGTTGAAACTCATTGGGCCACACACAGAGACGTGAAAGTGGAAGGGGACTGATTACTTGGGAAGAAGAAAGAGACCAGAGAGAATGGAAAGTGGACAGGAAAGGGTAATAGAGGATAAATGTGAACAAAATATATTATATAGGCAGATGAAAATGTCATAATAGATGAACTTATTTTGTATAATTAATATATGCTAGTAAGGATAGAGTTGAAACAAAATTAAGAAGGGGTTGGAAAGACAGGGTAGGCAGCAACTAAGTAGGAAGCGAAAGCAGAGCTGTGAACATGTGAAGGTAGCAGATGGCTCAGGGCCAGGGTTAGTCTCAACAAGGGAGCCCATAGACTCATGGCAACATGTGCCGGGGGACACAGTGCCCTCCAATAAGGAGCCAGGAGGGCTGATGATAGACGCTCTTCACTTCTTTCCCCTCCCAGCCACCAGACACCCAGAAATAAGAAATCCACAGCATATAGCTAATAGAGGTTGAGCCAGTTCCAGAACTCAGTCACACTGTATACTCTCAACATCCTCCTTGGAGGCCACACTGCTACCCAAGCAAGCTTCTCAAGAGAATGGCAGACATAGGTGGCACATAAATGGCATAAGATACAACAGTTGAGGGTTTGTGGGTCATGTGTCCAAGGCTACTCTGCCTTCCGTCTCCATGGGAATGTAAAAGTCCAGCTTCCTAGTTCTGCAGATGTGCAGGCGTATCGGGACAGTGATGCTGAGTGTGTTTAGGTTTTTGTTTGTTTTTTTCATTTGTTTGTTGTGGTCACTGATACCAGAAACATCTGCAGCTATCCCAGGTGGGAGCATCAAAGAGCTCGTGGTACAGACAGAGACTTCCTGGAGCTGCAGGGACTTCTCCCTCTTGTAGGTGGGCCTGTGCACATGCCTGTTGCTACACTGCTACAGAAGGCTGTAGTGTTATCCATGCATGGCACTTAGACCTGTAATCCCAGAACTTGGGAGCTGACAGCAAGAGGATCAGAAGAAAAGATCATCACGGGTGTCACCTCCAGTTCAAGGCTATCCTAAACTACATGAGATTCTGTCTTAAAAGAAAAGATGAGAGGTGAACTTCTCTCTACCTTAGGGAACACTCCAGCACAGCCAATCTAGGGCCAGCTTAGATGCTTCGCCTGTGGATATTTCTTTACTGGGAATATAGGGTTTCCATTTTGCTGGTTGGCATGATCCAGCGGATTTAGACCTTTGTGCTGGAAATGCACTAGGCCACCTTCTCTAACACAGAGCTCATATGCAGCACATCCAGCTACCAGATGGAGCAGACATTCTCAATTATTTGTGTTAAATTTATGCAAAGGTGCTTTGGATGGGAGCCAACAGCATACAGCATGACTGGAAGGCACAGGTAGGCAAGAGGGCAAAAGAAAACTCTGTTCTTTCTAAATAGAGCAAGCTGAGGAAAGTGCTTGGGGAGGCTGAGGCAGGAGTGCAGGAGCGTAGGGAATAGAATGGCAGTGGGAACAGAAACGGAACAGAGAAAGGATGAGGACGACAATACAGAGCGACTCAGAGGCATTTAAACTAACAAGACGTAGAGAATGAGCTGGGATCACAACATGTCCCCAAGATCCAAATTGGGGAAAACAGGGCTGAAGGAACAAAGTATAGAGAAAGTATTGCCTTGATGAGTATCAAGTGTGATTCTTCAGTTACTGAAGCAAAGTCTTCTAGGCAGGAGTCATTCAGAAGATGGTGCGAAATGGGAATCTAATAATCGGGAGATCTGGGGTTGGGCAAAAGATCAGAGGTGAACTAGGTTTGGTGGTTGAGGTAACCTGGGTCCTTCAAAGAGGACTGAGAAGCACAGTCAGGCCAGGGCTACAACACAGAGAAGCTGTGAGAGGTGGGGAGGAGGCGAGTGTACCGATGTTGAACAAAGAAACAAGCCCATTGCCCGAGAAGACTGCTCAGGTAGGGAAGAGCTGGCCTTGAAAGTGTGAAGATTTGAGCTAGATCCAGCATTCATGTGAGAAACCGAACATAATTCTACTGTCTGGGAAAGGAAAGCAGGTGAGTCCCTAGGCTCCCTGTCCAACCAGCCTGACCTGATCAGTAGGTTCCAAGGACAACAGGAGACCTCGTTTGACCGCTACATGTAAGTGCACACACTTGTGAACCCAAACATATGTGAAGAACTCTCTGACCTCTCTCCCAGACATACATAACATGAATTAGGACCATGTCATGACCAATAGTCATAGAGAGTGGCATATGAGTCAGTAGAGGGCGGAATGGAGCCTTGGCCTTGAGTTGGCACACACACCAGAGCAGGACAAAATAGAAAGTTGAAGGGTGACAGGACCTTACATGGAGTTCTTCTTTTAAGGACAAGAAAGTTCTCCAGAATCCCTCTGACCCACAGAGGCCTACTGGGTTCCCACAGAAAGGAAAGCAAACTGTTTCAACTGGGCTCCCAGCCACACCTGTGTCATTTCAAATGAATGAAGTGAAAACCCTTCCCAAAGGTTTCAAATATCATTTATGTCCTCAACAGCTGGTCATAATGGTGACCTGGGGAAAAGGGCTGGAAAGTCACCTCCTATTAGTGTTTCAGGGCCTCCCTGAGAACATGCTTCACCATGGGCAATCTGACAAAGCCAGAATTGGAGGAAGGAGATGCTAAAATTAAGGGCTATGAGCAATCATAAAAGAAAGAGATAAATGGATGAGTTGTCTGTTTTAAATATTAATTCCCCCAGTTGCCCTTCCCTGGGAGTGTATGGTATAAAATTCCTGAGACCGCTATTAGTCACATTGACATGGCTAGTCCTTCCTGCAAAATGGCTCCCATCCTGAGATGTAAGTAGGGGCTGGCTCACTCTAAATGGATCACACATATTTCTGTGCCCTCAGGGACACCAGAACAAGAAGCACATATGTTTTTATTATCAATCGTGTGACAGCAAGATAGCATCTTCCTGGAGGCGTGCTAGGAACTCCACCCATTTGATGTTTAGAGACTGATCAGAGCTCAGTCACCTTTATAAGAGCATGGAGAAAAGTTCTTGGGACTGTCTCACTGCGGGTATGCACGACTTTGGAAATATTTGTGTCTCCTCCTGAGGATGCGGATGTTATTGTTTACAGTCTGAACTTATTTTAAGGAACAAAACCTGCGGATGCACTTCCTGCTCGAGTCATACCTAGGCTTTATTTAACACTGTCTTGTACCCATAAGCCTTCCTCATCAGCATTGTGTTCCTGAGATAGGGGAGGAAGGAAGGCTGAACACTTCCAAAAGAAAAGAGGCCTTGATGCAGCTCACTGAATCTTGCAAACATGAGAAAAGGAGGAAAAGTAGAAGTTAAGAGGGGCTAGTTGGGAACATAATAATGGACTATATGAGAAAGTATATTCCATGCAAGCGTGAAGACGCCATACTGAAACTCGCTATTATATATAATCAATATATGATAACAAAATGATTGGGGAACTGACAAGATGGCCCAGCAGCTAAAGGTGCTTTCTGGAAAGTGCACTAACCTGAATTTAATCCTTGGAACACACATGGAGGTAAAAGAGAACCAACTATCTGAGGTTGTCCTCTGGCCTTCACACTCATGTCATGACATACATGTACCCACATGCACATACATACAAACAAATAAGTGCAATGCAGAATTTAAAGATGAAGAAAGCTATGTCTATATGTCCTCAGACAGACCTCACACTGGGCAACCTGGTCCATTGTTTCAATTTTCCCACTTAGGCTGGCTGCTGCTGTCAAAGCAGGGTTACTAACTAAGTGCAATAATCAGTCCATTCACATATAATTGGGACCCAGCCCATATGAACCATCTCCTGTCTCACAGATGGGAATGAATGGCAGAGGGGCAATTATAACCCTTGGCCTCAATTCTCACCAGAGCCCTTCCTCACAGGGAACTGCCAACACAGTCCCCTGGCAATCAGGAATCCCCAGCTCTCAGTAATGAACCTGCACATGCATCAGACATGAGGCGAGAAAGCTAAGGAGGGAAACAGAGATATGCCTTGAGGACTGAACCAACATATTCTCCATATTGCTCAACACAGCCCGGAGTTATAGACAAAGAACACAGCACTGGGAGAAGCCACCTGAGGGGAGATAAACACTAAGAGAATAGCTAGAAAGAGACACCTCAATAAAGAAGTAGCAGACCAGACATGCAAAGCAATAGGGAGAGAGAGAGAGAGAGAGAGAGAGAGAGAGAGAGAGAGAGCGCAAGCAAACTGTTAATTGAGATTTGTCATTTTTTATGAGTTACCATTTATTCCAAAGAGTAAACCCCTTTAGAAATTAAAAACTTTTATTCATTCTAATTATATTTTTATATAACCATATTTAGTAAGTTGATGCCCACTTCCTCAGCTTATCTAAGAACAGATATCCTCATCTTTTTATCAAGACCATGTGAGCACAACTGTCCCCACAGTGAAGCTCTGTGTGGCTGCTTTATCTTTGTATCAAGAGTATATTCCGTTCCATTTAGAATGGAGAACTTTATGCTTTTGAAAGTTTTAGATATATTTTTCTAAGACTAAATTTTGGTTTAAGTCATGTTTCCGTAGTAGCTTGGTGTTGTTCTGTTCATAGTATCTGATTATCACAGTATCTGTTTAGGGGAGAGTCAGAGGTGATCTTGCAATGCTGACTGCGAATCACTGGCTTTGGCCATCTCTGCCTCATGTAGGATGAGGCATGAGGAGGGAGCTGGAAGGTCTTTGTGACAGGCCAGCCCATCACCAAAGCCACAGGAAACACCACTGTCCTGATCTGGCTGCTTGTTCAGACTACCTATCCAGATAACAAAAGACTTTGCAGGGTCTGTTTTCTCTCAGAAAACACTCCTCTGTCCTAAGAAGCGAATGCCTGGGCCAGCATTTTCCCAAGCAACAGTAGCAAACTCAAGTATAAAATAGGGTGTATGGTGAGCTGTGGGGAGCTTTCCTGACATTTTGCCTGAGATTAAATAAATGTATAGTATTTAGAAGAGAATATGGCTCTCTTACTTGGGGTCTAGGAGTACATGCATAGCTGGTACCCAGAACACCCATTTAACCACTAACAGTATCAACTCAAACCATACCTAGCATGGTTTCTAAATTTGGGAAAATATAGTAACTTGTGTTTTGTGTTCAGAAACCACCAAGCAGGGGCACCAGAATTTACACACCTCCACTGAGATTTTCAATCCTACCCAGCAGCTACTTTAGGTGGAGTAAAAAATTACCAATCAGCTCTCTGTAGGGTTCACAAGTACTTACTTAATGGAAAAGCTTATTTCCCCCCTAGAATTATTTGTTTTACATTTAAGCATTTGTGGGAGATGGTTCAGGAAAGAAAAGGGCAAGAATTTAGAAGTCTTTCACACAAAAAGTTGGCCCAAAGGTGCTTTCTGCTTCAACAGCAGCCAGGTGTTTAGAGTAAAAGATGAGCACTTGGGCATTTAATGTACCCCTCTCTAACCTCCGGTCTGTGGTGTTTAGAATGTGTGAGAGGAAGAAGCGAGATGCCCCAAGCATGCAGCATCCCGAGGGGTACATGTTACAAACTCAAGATGCAGCTGTGAGAATCAGAAGCAGCCAAGTTGTTCTTCCCAAGCATCCTATGTTGCTCAAAGGAGAGAGCTAGGGAGCTGGCTCAGGCAGAGTGTAAGTTTGGATCCCCAGACCCCATGTAAAAAAGCTTGGTATGGCTGAGAGGGTGAGCAGAAATAAGTGATCCAATTTGAGCACAGACATACATGCAAGTTAATTAAAGGAGGGGAGATAGAAGCCATGTTAGGCAAATAAGAGAGTAAATACATATTAAGTCTGGATGGAGGCAGCAGGCTATATGAACATTCCTTTGGTGGTCACGAATATTTTTAAGCAATTGAGACAAGTGCTCAGTTTGCTAAGGGTGTCTGGCTAGTAGGCTACAAGAATCTGCCAGTCTCTACCTCCCCAGGGCTAGGATTGCATGTCTTCCCACTTGGTGTCTTTACCTAGGTTGGGAAAGTTGAATTTGGGTCCTGAAGTTTGTGGAGCAAGCACTTCATCTGCTCAGTCACCTTTCCACCCCAATACCTGCTTACTTTACACCCATGTCACACTGAAAACATACCACTGCCCAGTGTGAGTGCTTATACTAAACGGAATAAGGAAAATCTTTTTATTAACTACATGAGTCCTGTTCAAATTAGATCAGTGCTAACGGGGAAAAAAATCAAAAGGAAGAAAGTAGAAAGTTACCTGCCTGAGTGATGCTGTAGGTGCTGACAGGTACTGGCCAACAGTACCCAGGATGGCTCATTCCTACTTTTGATCTGAGCTTGGTGGTGCCTCCTTCACATTGTCCAGAGAGTGCTGATCAGTCACCCATCTACACAATGGAATACTACTCAGCAGTAAGAAAAAAAACGATATCCTAAAATTCACAGGCAAATGGATGGATTTGGAGAATATCCTCCTGAACGAGGTATCACAAACTCAGAAAGATAAGCAGGGGATGTACTCACTCATTAGTGGTCTCTAAACAAACAAACAAGAAAAAAGCCAAGCATGCCCAGGCTGCAAACCATGATCACTGAACAGCTTGGGATCAGAAACACCCTGGACTGACCCTTCGGATCCCACTTCAACTATAGGAACACCTGACTCACTCTTGAGGGAGGGGGGACAAAACTGGATTTGCCAGGAGTGGAGACTGATCTAAGCATTATTGGATCAGTGGGACCATAGGACTGTCTGCTCCCTGCCCAGGGAGGGGATGGGGAGTTGTGGAGAAGAAAAAATGACCTGATGTGGTGGGAGGGAGAAGGGACCTTGAATAAGGATATACAGGGAT
This sequence comes from Sigmodon hispidus, assembly GCA_004025045.1. Lineage (NCBI taxonomy): Eukaryota > Metazoa > Chordata > Mammalia > Rodentia > Cricetidae > Sigmodon > Sigmodon hispidus. The sequence continues at coordinate 39,187 of PVIH01007357.1, forward strand.
GAAAAAGAAAAAATTCAGAGGGAAAGCTGAACACAAAGTAAATATATGAGTAGTAATCTTATTTGCATTATCACCCTTGATAAGTCATCTTATGATTTTTATCTTCTTCATAGTTATTGTTAACTTATCAGCATTTTAAATTCATTTTACTGTTTTTCTTGATAAATAAAGAATGAAAACTCAAAAAAAAAGTCATAAGATAATCCATTAAAACAAGATGAGGAGCAAGGAACTGGGGAGACCGTTCAGCTGGTACAGTGCTTACTGTACAGACACGAGGAACTGAATGTAATCCCCATCATCTGTGTGAAAAGCTGGGTCCATAACCTCAGTGTAAGGGAAGAGGAGAAAGCAGGGGACCTGGAGTATAGCAGGCCACCAGTCTAATCAAACAGGAGAGCTCCAGGTTCAATAAGAGAACTTGTCTCTAAAAAAAGAGGTGGAAAGTACCCAAGGAAGTCACCCAACATTCATCTCTTGCTCCAGCATAGACACACATACATGTGTATATGTCCCTTGCCCAGCCCAAAACATACAAGGGAGGAATTTTCTAAATTCTCTTTGCTAGAAAGTAGATCCAGGTGTTTGTTATAAGATTTTTGTTAGTTTATTAAGTAAGGTTAAGACATTTCTACAGTAGCCAATGAAAAATAGGCTGGGTTTTCAGCAGGACAGGACTCCTTATAGGAAAGGGAAGAGAATGCATATGTATGTTTGTGTCTGTGTGTCTCTCTGTGGGTGTGCATGTCTCTCTGTGTGAGTGTGTATTTTTCTATCTCCAAAGACTTCACAGGATCTACTCAGAGTAGAGATACATGAAGACTTCTAACAATGCTTTAGTTCACTTAGACTTTGAAACTCAAAAAAATAGAATCTCATGATTTTAGACCAGAATCTCCCCTTGAGGGCAGAGTCAGTGACTGATGGTAGACACCAGAAGATTCTGGAACTAGATTTGCTCATCTCTGTTCTGGGGACCTTCCAAGATTTTATCAACTGGTACATTTAAGTTATGCTCTTTTCTAATTACATGTTATATTCTAGTTAAAAGTTTATACATTTTTTTTCTATATTTCATATAGAAAATGGAGAAATATTTTGACTTAAAGTCCCCACTGTTTTCCATAATTTTTTTTTTTTTGCCCGAGTGATGTGGAAAAGTGAAAGACTAGGTAGAAGGGCTTGTCTTGAATATACTCTCTATTACACACATACATACACACACACACACAAATACTTCTGGAAATATGGTTTTTATTATAATATCAAAATCAAAATTGATGCAAAAATTCATGCTGAAAAAAAGAAAGAAAAAAGAACAAAATCAGAAAATATTACTCAGGGAAACAAAAATGGGATCTGGCCAATAAATGACTAACTGGTCATTGTAAAATTATGAAACTTAATTTGCAGGGATAATCAGATTTAGGAAACCAAGGGCAGATTAGGTTTTAATAAATGAGTTTGTATTCTTCAAAAGTAAATCAGATCAGCAGTGTTCCAACGCTTGTAAACATTTAGGAAATTTTAAAAGTGGCAATAAGGAAAGATGATATGATTTAGTTTATTGAGCCCTCCATGATTTGACTATCATTCTATTTAATTACAGTTTCATCATGATTCATATGGAGTCACAGGAGTGAAAGCTTCCTTTAGCTGCATAGGCTTTAAGGACATACACATCGCTATGATTTCAAAAGACAGCAGGAGGAGTTAGAGAGAGAAAAGCATTCTTGTTGAGTTAAGAAATGGAAGTGAAGCAAGGATCTCTTCCCTAAGAACCCCTCAGCTGGGCTCTTCTTTCTCCAGTTCCACCTTTGTAGGCTTTTCTTTTGCAGCTTCACATTCATTCTCTTAATGTTTTTAACCCAATGTCTGTGAAATTTTTATTGCTCCCCAGATAAAGACATCTGATCTGAATGTAACCACACACCTCTTGGCTTGGCAGTATTTGTCACAAACCATTATAAATTATCATGCTGATAGCCTGCACTGCTGGGAAGCTGGAGAAGTTCCATAAATCCTAACTACTTCGTCAATGGTATTCTTGTTTATTATACAGAAATAAAGTTTTATGAGACTCAAGATGTCTGCCTTTACCACTGAAGGAAGCCTTGGAGCAGGAGTTCTGGGCAGTTCAGCGTTTCCACTGTACAGTGGAAGTTTCTTCCGCAGACATTGTCAACTGCTCTACTTTTAATGGTCCTTTAATGCTTCCTAAACATGCAAAATGTGGCCATTGTGGAAGGAAAAAAAATTACCATCCCTGCCATCTCCTCAACACCTTCTCCTCTCAGAGAGCTCTTGTGCTGTCTCTTATATCAACACAAGAACATCGAACATCCCACTGAACCCTAGCCCCTTGTTAGCCTCGAAGACAGGTGCTCTGCTGTCTGTTCATTGACTGATTTTCATCACACCTTGTTCAATAGAAGAATGGGAGGGGTCATATTACCATGGTTTTGATGTTTATGTGTAAAGAAACCAGTTGAATGGTAGCATCAATATGGACTGCTGCGTTAAAAAACAAAATCTCAGCAACCACTTACACATTCATTTTCTTCAAGGGCTCCCTCCCTTGCCCCACACACTTCATTCTCGCCACTGTGAGAACCTAACCATTACTTTGTAAAGTAAGTCCACAGCTAGGTCAGTTTTATTACAATTCACATAAAAAGTTATGGTTATACACCGAATTGTTTATATGATGGCTTTTACATAATTACAAACAAAGCGATGAAAATTTAAATAGAGATTTTTTTTTTTTCCTGCTGAACTAGTTGGCTGGTCTAATTAGGTATCCAGCCCTCCACCCTAGGAAAGAGAATTGCTTCCTTAGGTTTCAAAGATGGTTTTCCTCGCTGAATGTTACAAGAAATTGATTTCTTGCTTGTTTTCTCATGGTGAAAGTTGACTGTACAATTTCAAGAGAAAAAAAAAACACAGGTTGTATTTATATGAGAATCAACTCATTACAGGATCAATAAATGTAGTTTGGACATATGTTTAGAAATGTTCTAACAATAACCAAATTGTTGATGTCACAGTCATGATGGAAATGTATTGGTTGAGAGCTTTTAGCTTTTCAGTGATTTCACAGGCTCCCTTATTTATTGCTGCTAGTAACCTCATAGCACCAGCACAGCAGGTCATCTGACTGTCACTAACCACATCCAACAAGGAAGAACCACTAAGTATCTCAACTAAGGGGAGCACAAACCACTGACGGGCTGCTTTCTGAGACAAGACCTCAGGCAGCCCAAGCATGTCTCAGCCTGCTGTATAGCTGAGGGGATCCAGGAGTTCTGATTCTCTTGCCTCTACCTCCTGGGTGCTGGAATGGCAAGTGTGTAGGCATGACCTACAGAGCAGGAAGTTCTTACAAGGAGTGATATGAGGTGTTCTGAACCATTTCATAAATGTCCTAATCCAATCAGAAGATGAAACAAGGAAAGCTATTCTTAAAAGAACCTCTGTGTGTTCCACCTTCTCAGGGAATTCTGAGTACCTGTAGATGGTGAATCTGTGATAGCCCTAATTGCCACCCTCAACAGTGGCCAGAGCCAAGTAGGATCTGGAAAGACAGTGGAGGCCATGCCTTACGATGTTCTCCCTGTAGCATTTTGAAGTTTTTCATTGTGAATTAAGGCCACACAGCTATACTTTAGAATGTAGCACAAAGGCATTTCCCACGAACAGCATCTCTCTGCCTTGACCACAGTGAATAACTGATGGTGGCACAGACTCTGAGGTGTGACAATCAAGAGATCACTTCATTCCGCAACAAACAAAAGTCCTATAAATAAGACTCCTTTCATGTCAGCACCATATATCCCTTATGGGAAACAATCATTTTTAAGTTGTGGGTATGTGTATATGTGAGTCCATGTATATGTGTGCATACCTTCCTGGGTTGCACAGTGAAAGTAAGGAGGCTGGAGAACCTTTAGCAGTAGGTTTTCTCCTTCTGCCATGTGGTTCCCAAGCCTGAACTCAGTCACTCAGGCGTGACAGCAAGGGCTTTCACCTACAAGGAGTCATCCTGTCATCCCCTTACTCTCATATTTAAAAGAAGGAAATGAACTAAAAAGGTGATCCTTCTATACTATCACGACACATGTAAAGTTTCCCATAAATCATTTTCCTTGATCAGTTTCTTGAGATAGTCTAATGTGTGTGTGTGTGTGTGTGTGTGCATAAAAATACTATCTATACATAATAGTTTCTCAATTGGCTCCCCTTCCAAGCTGCTACTGCAGGGTGTGCTAGGCTCAGCACAGACCAGCTCTCAGAACCACGGCTGAATACACATCCTCCTGCAAGGCTACAATGTGGCAGCATCACTTAAGGAGTTGGAAACTGTCCACAGTAAAACATTGAAGACATGGAAATGAGCAACATCACAAACCAAGACCTGATTGCTTCCTCCTCAGAACTGGCTGTTGAACATTTGTTTCCATACCATCTCTGATGGCTAGTGATCACTCACAGCTCTTTATTATTTAATACATGTACATGGTCATGATTTCTTAGTCAGATTATTAAATGTAAGTTTATTGAAATCTAAGAACATTTTGCCTTAGAAGGAATCATGTGTTACTAGAGTTTCTTGAAAAGTATCTCCTACAGCAGTTTAAACATTGTCAAGTTGCAAAAATAAATATAATACTCAGCATCAAAGTTGTCTACATTATCAATATTGTAACAACCACCATAAAGAATAGTAACAAGCTGCGATGTGGTTCAGTGATAGAATGCTTTCCTAGCATGCATGAAGCCCTGGGTTTGATCCCCAGAACTTCCAGACTACAACAAAATAAAAACATTTCCCTGTTTTCCAGAAAGAACTGGAACACTCTATTAATTCTAAAAAGATTAAAATGCAAACCAATGCTGAGACTTGGGTAAACTGGAATCAGAATAATTTTATTGCACCACCATGTATGCCAAATATTCACAAATGCATCTTCTGTCTATGAATTTCTGCTAGTCGCTGGACACCAACATGTTGAATAAAGTAGAAACCTTGATTCTCTGACAATAAAAAGCTGGTTGCCACCATACTGCAAAGCCAACATGTTGCCGAGTCCTTCATACAGTTAGGGATGTTTTCATATCCCTCTATTCTCTAAAAAGAATAAAAGTATGCCAGCCGAACAATGCTGACCAGTGTACATGTCTGCAACATGGTTAAATTCAAAGCAAGGAGAAGAATTGGCCCACTTATTCACTGAGATTAGCTAATATTCAAGTTCAAATTGGAGACTACCCTCCTTGCAGTACTTCAGAATGGGACCAGGTAGGCAACACACCAAGAGTTGAACTTTGTGGAAAGCATTGAGCTATGGAGACCTCAGTATTCCATCTCATACAATGCACGAGCAAAGATTCTCTATCTACACAGAGAGAGCATCATTTAGATGATTTCTACAGTAAAATATTATTGTAATAATGAAACTTGACATAGACAAATGTTTAGTAACTTCAAGTTGAAGGAGATAGCCTGTATGGCAGATGAATTCAAACCTGATATATAACTCAAGTTCTCATTCATTTGTGCAATTTCAAAATCAATTTTATAAACTTTTCCACAGTTAACCTGATGTTTAAATTCTTGCTTAAACTCAACATGGTGTCAAATGTTTGTAATCCCAGTACTTGGGAGGCATGCAAAGTTCTAAGTTCAAAGCCATCTTAAACTATATAGTTAAATTCCAGGCCATCTAGGGGTACATAGTATCTGTTACAAACAAATAAACAAACAAACAAGCACCAACAAAAATACCAAACCCTCATCTAAATCACCCTTTATATTTTATTTTTATCTCATGACAACTTGCTTTTTTCCACGTCAAACTCAATATAATCTTTGGAGTCAAAGGGCCGGGGTAACCTCTGCCACTGTGCTACATTTCCCAGACATGAGAAACTCAGTTCTAAAAATCATTAAATGAGCCACAGATTTGTTTTAAAAACACCCAACTTCACCATCTGCAGATAATGTATACTGGTGACCCACAATATTTAAGAAAACACGAGCTTTTTCTCAAAACCCTTTCCAGAAAGAACCACACACCACACATTTCTTAACAAAAGATTTCCCAAACCAAAAGTGTCAACAGAAAGAAGACAAGCAATCACACATTTATATACAGTTTTACATGTTGGGAGAAGTCAGTCTCTTGTAACTTCATTTCCACACCACTGACATTTGATCTGATCTGGTTTGGGACCCATTCACGTTCTAACACCCACCTCACCGACACTCATGACCACTAGATGGTGCTGTGGCGCCCTGTTCAAACTCTCACTTACTTGCAGTCTCGGTCCTCCAAATCGAAGTGTGGGTTGAAGTTGATCATGATTCTCTGGTAGGGCTCTGGAGCTTGGATCAGCCATTCACACTTCTCACTTGGGTGATAAGAATGCGGGTAACCAGGAGATGTAAGATACCCCGGGTTTTCAATTTTTATAGTCCCGCCACATTTATCTGCAACAAAAAGAACATTTTAGCAGATCTTTCCCCCCCACACACAACCAGTTGAGTCTTCTAAATCGACAACTGGGAAACATGCTGTCAGTTAAGGGAAACTCCAAAGTATCCCTACAAGTCCTCCACCCTCTAAACCCGAAGAGCACCGCACCACCAAGAAACACTCTTTAATCTCAAGGAGCATGGCTTCCTCAGAAAGCCTACTGAGATCTGAGATGCTTCTCTCCCCACCCTTCCAATTTCCTTCTGAAGAAAGAGGTCTTCCAGCATTAAAAACATTAAATCTCCTCAATTGATGTTAACACAGCCCCCTGGGAGCTCCTGCTAGACTTAATTATCCTCCGAGAAGTGTAATCACATTAAGGGACAGTTCTAAGTGGAAGGTGACTAAAAGATGCTGTGCCACTCCTTGCAAGTGGCTTTTTGATGATAAGCCTGGCCAGTGTCATTGACCAGTGGGGACTGTCTTCCAGGACTTTGATTGCCTTGAGGCCTACTCTCCTTTTGTTGTTATTTTATCTGCCTGTAAATCTGAGTGATTTTGAGTTATCTCCGCTTTCGAGACTCAAATCAACAGAGAACAAAGTGCAGCTGGTGATGCAGAAAGACCTCGGCTTTACTCATCCAAGTTGCTCAGCCTTGGCGACCAGATCAAAGCAATGGGACAGAAAGAAAAATAAATAGCCACACAGCATTAATTCTAATTACTAGATGTTAGGGGAAGCCCTGGCCACTGAGGTCTGGGTATCACATATGGTGCGTTACATTTTTACATCCCCCCAAAGAGAAACTATCTAGTTTTGAGACTTTACTGAAAACCAAACCTTCACCATCACCACAAAAAACCTAATGCTGAAGTGACCCTTTAAAAGCCAAACAAATCAGACTCTGGGCTGGTTTACAATTCAACATAGATCACTATTGTCACATTTTATTATGGGTTTCATTCAGGAGAGCCCCAGCCTGCAAATGCTACCCCATTTATTGATGCCTAATTTGGGGCAATAAAAATTTGGTACATAAACTATGTAAAAGGAACAGGTATGAAACACTGAAATATATAAGCCTATCAATCACAAACATCCAGTAATGGTATATATAGATTTTAATATTACATCTAATAGATTCCCTGTGGAAAGAGAATGGCATTCTTTGCTCTCAGCATGAATTTATAAATCTACGGAATTTTATTACAGGAAAACCAGGTCAAATGGAAATGAAAGATGAAGTGCACATCAAAAATGCATAAAGCTACATGCATTACAGAAGTCATTTCCCATAAATTAAAAAGAAGACAATATAAGTTATGCTGTTTTCCCCAATTGCTAGATGTTTCTGACTGTTTCTTAGCTTGGAGGGGGTTGGTCTCACAGATGCTCTTCCCATTGGCTTTTTAAAAGCTTTAGGTCTGCAAGAAGAGACCTGATGTTGCAACCAACAGTCAGCTAATGATGCCAGCCAGCTCAGTGGTGTGATTCTGTGGAGGCTCTGGCATTATTTTATTTGTGCAGAAATCCTGGAGACTGATCCCACCCTGCCACTCCCCCAACCCCTGCTCATTAAGTCCCTCCAGTCCTGTGTAGCCACCATGGCATCTGTTAAGAGTGAAATAAAACAGTTGCCAGATAGTCACTTCAGAAGACAGTGAGGTGGAGTTGGTACCACACCAGAGCACTTTAATCTGTGACTTCTGAGAAAGTGGCAGTGTAATAAGATAATGTGGACGGCTGGACTCCTACACTCTGTTCAGTCTCTCTAACACTTGATTAGGAGAGCACAATTTCTAATGACTCTGGACCATTAGTCCTAAATAAGGTTAATGAATTAATTTAGTAGACACTTAAACTGGGAGGAGGTGGATATGGTTTTAAGAGGACTACAGGCTTACGGAGGCATGTGTTGGCACTGGTCACTTCAAGCATAGCAACAGGGTTTTAACTGACTGGAGCCCAGATTCTCAGCATTCCCCAGATTTCTGTTAAGGAAATTAAAAAGTGTGTGTGTGTGTTGAGAACCACACACACAGTGAATGGTGTGTGTGTGTGTGCTGTTGACAACCACAGAAATCTTTATACTCTTTATATTGGCTATCACAATCATTTTTTTGGGTACCTCAACATGGCTCTAACTCAGAGGTTCTCTATCTGTGGGTCGCGCCCCCCACCTCTATCTCCAAAAGTATTTACATTACGATTCATTACAGTAACACAATCACAGTTATGAAGTAGCAATGAAAGTAATTTTATGGTTGGGGATCAGCCCAACATGAGGAGATGGACTAGAGGGTTGTAACATAAGGAAGGCTGAGAATCGCTGCTCTAATCTTAGACGTTGTGAAGGATTCTCGTTTTGAAGTCTAAACATTTGAGTTTTGTAGGTTAGAGAAAAATGTATCCCTTGCCAGAGTACATAGGCACTCCACCAACTCAGGTTCATTAACAAATTAAACTGCACATTCATAATTTTTTGAGTGTTTGGCTTCCCTGCTAGAGTATATAGAAAGGTGCCGCCAACTCGAATTCATTAATAAATTGAATTCCAGGCGCGTTCACAAAATTTTTGCATATCTTTTGAGAACACTGCTTGGTACCTGTTGGGAAAGATCTATCGCTGAAATCACAAAACCTGGGGAAAGCGCATTAAGGGGATTAACTTCTATCATAAAGGAGTGATTTAAGTAAACTCCTCTTGGTAAAGCCCTCCGCACGCCTCGTCTTATTAAAACAATATACCACAATAAGTAGTAGATGCACTTTTCTCCTAATTACTTTGATTGAAATCTAAGCCAGACAAAAGTAAATATTTGGCCATTAGTTACTAATAATGGTGAAGATTTACTGTTCGGATCAGCTCTTGCCTGGCCTTCAGCACCTTTCCAGGGGGTATGGAACACGTTTGTACCGGATCCCATTTTAAACACACTCTTTAGGTTCCAAGGCACTGTTTATATCTAGGACTGCCTTTCATTACTTAACAGTGAATGGTGTTAAAAGCCAACTGGAAGCTGCAACAGGGTTAGGGATTCTCAGATATGCTGGTGCCTTGCACTGAACAGATCTAAAGCCTTTATTGACAGTGTGACTTTCATTCATACTCCAGACAGATCACGGACGGTTTACAAAGGCGGGGGAGAGAGTCCTAGAGACCGCCAAGACTGACCGCTATCTCTCGGTGTCGCCCACCAGAGGAAACTGAGCAGGGGAGTTGCGAGGAGAACCAGGAAGTCCTCCCGGTGAAGTGTTCATTAACTCTCAGCAGCCATCAGATTTTTGAAAGGGAGTCTCATCTAATTGCCTCTGGGAGGAAACATTATTAAGATAATTGGTGTGCTGATCAGGGAAGGTAAGGAGCTCTGCCACGAAACTGGCAGGAGAAGCCCACAGCCAGCAACCAACTGGAGCTGGGTGCCGAGGGCTCGCGGTCCTCCAGCCCCAGAGGCCCTGACTTCTCTCTTCCCAGCGCAGGCAAGTTTCCTGCGCCTGGCAGCTGTGCGCGCGTCCCGCGGCTGGAGCGGGAAGCCCACTGCGGGAGTGGACCCAGCAACCCCGGGCACTCCGTTCGCTCGCACCTCTGCCTGTCACTTACCGTTGCGGAAAGCGCCGGCCCGGGCGAGGGCAAGGGCGAGCGCGGTGCACAGCAACGGCAGCCCCCTCTCCATCCTCCTTCGCCGAGCCAGTCCCAAGGCAGCTGCGGGAGAACACGATTGCGCGGACGAAAGCCCAGCAAAGCGGAATCTTAACAATCCGAAACGCTCTTAAGTCCGCCTAAGAGCCATAAAATCCTCAGTGGGTCTTGGCGGGGAAGGCTAGCGGCGAGGCAATGCCTGAATCCGCGAGAAGCGCGTCTCTTTTTGTGTCTCAAGTCGCCTGCATCCTGTCATTTAGCTCCGATTTCCTCTCCCTTTTCCCACACTTGTTCCTCTTCCAGGAGCCACTGCCCGGGCCATGTCAGGAAGAAGAAGGAGGAGGAGGAGAAAAAAAAAAAGAGGGGAGGAGTTGAGAGGAGGAGGGGAGAGGGCGGGCGACACACCAAAGCCAATTTCTAAAGGGGGGAAAAATCCCTCTTGATTCTGGACGGGTTGGAGCCGAGGAGCTGGCGCCCAGAGGAGGTCCGGGTTGTCTGCGGGAAGGAGAGAGAGAGCAATGAAAAGAAGAGCGGGAGAGCGAGGACTTTCTCCGCTGGCACCCGCCTCCCCCTCCGATCTCCCCCTCCCTTCCAGAGCCCTTCCCTCGCTTCCTCCCGCCCCCTCCCCGCACAGCTCCTCCAGTGATTGCCTGGCTGGAGACTCAGACACTCAAGTTTCCCTCGGCGTGCTTTCCCGGTGGGTTGACTAGGCTCCCCCCATACCCTGCGGCGCTCTCCGCGGGAAGAAGGGCGCTAAGGGCACAGGTTGTCAGCGCCCAGAGCGCAAGGACGCATGTGTCAGGAGGGCAAGGCGTGCGGTACCAGTCTCAGGGTCGGGCTAGTCTACCTTGGCGTGCTCCTCTGCACTCCAGGACTGAGCTAGGCTGGGCTGAGCGAGGATCCCGGAACCAAGGAGTTCCGAGAGCCCGGGGTTAGCGGCTACTTCACGGAACTCCAAATCCCCAGGCACCCGCGCCCCCGGTTGTGAGGATCGCTGAGCTAGTAGTCCTCCCTTCTATTTCCCAGATGCCAGCCTGAAGCTTGTTGTGGGAAGCAGCCAGGAGCTCCAGGACTCTCGGAGTGGGACTGTAGACTAGAAGAAGAAAGCCTGGCTGTTGTGGGAGACGCGTCGCCTAGCCCAGAAAGCTGAGACCATGTCTCTGCCACGTAAAACACAGGCAGACCTTGGAGCGCGGAGCCTGGCTGCAGCCAAGCAAGGCCTCCTTGACCTGCATAAAGGCGCAATGCTGGGGTCCCACCCCCCGGTCCACCGACGCTACAGGCTGCATTGTTTCCGAAATTTAATGTCCTTTCCTTTGGGGTTACATGAACCCAGAGGATGGGTGGTGGCGCGCCTTTCAGCTAGGGGGCAGCCGCCAACAGACACTGACCAGCCACGTAGAAACCCAGGTGCTCCAGGAATTCTGAATCCGGGGTGGAGGGGTCCATTTCTTTGCATCCCAAAGGAGAGACAAGACTGGCAAGAACCGGGAATAGGGATGACAGGAGGTCTTGCCAAGGGTTTCCTAGTGCCACTTTTAAATTACAGACAATTGCACCTACTGGCCCTCCACCCCTAGTAGATGCGTCCGGGGCGTCTGCTGGGTGCTCCCCTCCCCCATCTCGTCCGGTTCCCTCCTCGAGGGCTTTCCGAGAACTGCAGCAGGTGGCGTTTGGTGTATGACTAGCAAGGACAACCCAGGGACTTAAACTGGTTTCGGCATCTGATCAAGCACTTAACCAGGCTCATCGCCCTCCAAAGGAGCTGATGAAGAAGGTGAAAAGGTCATAAGCCTTCTGGGAAGTGGCATTTACAGACTCACTGCCACCACAGAGACTGACTCCTTCCTACCTGGTGCAAGAGCTGGCAAAGATTTAGGAATGTTGGCAAGGAGACTCTGGTCAAAGGTTTTGGCTGAAAAACTAGGGTCAGTCGGGGAGAAAGGACGCCAGGGACACGGGTGCTCCAGGCCAGGACTTTGTCTTGGGTGTCTGGACTGGGCGATGGACTGTAGCGTGTGCTAGGCGTGGAGCTGCAGCCTGGGCTCCCGCGCTGGCCTCAGCCTTCTTTCCGGCCCTTGTTACCCGACCCCGCCTACAGCGCAGCACCCCCCTCCTTTCCCCGCCCCACCGCACCTTCACCCCTGGGCACAGCGGGCCAACCCTGTCCCGAAGCGCCTCCGTTGGTAGCCACTGGCTTTCTCCTGGGCTCCCCGACCCGTTGGGTTGGGCGGGACTGGAATCTGGGAGTCAAACGCCCGGGTCCAGCGGAAGGGGCAGTCACGGGGCGGTCGGCTTTCAGCAAGCAAGGAGGCAAGGTCTAGGCGTCAGCCGCGCCCAGGGCAGAGCCAGGGGAACGACAGCGGCAGGGGACAGCCCTGGCGCACTGCCACCGGGAGCGCGTGTCCCCGCCTCCCTACGCCAGGCGCCGGGTGCATCTCTGCCAATTTCAACTGTGCCGAGACTCTGCTCAGACTCTGAGCGACCCTGAGCCACCTTAGTCCTGGAGTCCCAGGGCCAGGCGCCTCTCAGGACAACAGAGAAGGGAAAACAGGCAGAAGCCGTGGAGATTCAGATCCTTGCCTCTTTCCAAAGAGGGAAGATCCCCAATGCTCGGCTTGCCCAGGCGGGGCCGAATTTAATCTGTCTGCCCTGAGTCGGCTGAGACAGGGAGCACGCGAAATACTTGAGCCACTAATGTTTTGGAGAAACAGCTTGTAATCCCGCTACTCTCCATCGCCGCTGCGAGTGCATTTCCAAGAATATAGCCAGGCCAATAATTGGTGCGCCCAGGGAGGGGCAGTTCCCCCTGTCCAGAAGCAAGGGGAAGGAAGGTCTTCAAAACTTGGAGACTGGTGAAGGACCTCTGCTTTTCTGGCTCAGTCCCCTAAGCACGCTTGGCAGTCTTTTCCAACAGGAAAGGCATGCCCTATGCACTTTAGACGAGACATAGCTAAACTCTGTCTCCGATTTTCCAGGGCTATGCTTATCTGAGGCTTTTCCAGACGCGGTGTTTTCCATAGTGGTTGCTGCGAAATGGAGCCGAGCCACCATAATTAATAATTACCAGCTAGTGCGTTGGTATACTGCTAACCGTTCTGGCTAACAGCCTTTTCCTGTCCTATAGGATTCCACTAAGTAGAGAAGGGTCCGTTTTTAGATATCTGCAATTCTCCACCCAGGGAGATAGACCGGCTTTATAGGAGCTCAAGTGTGAGACAGAGGAAGAATTTGGCAGTATTCCTAGTTTGATTTTTTTCTTTCTTCTTTCTTTTCTTTATTTTTTTGAGGGGGCTCTCGTGCACACATCCTTCTTCTTGATATTACAGAACTGCCTAGGAGAGGCGATAGGGCCTGCTTCCACCTATGGAGTGATTTATTTATATGTGGCCCTAACAGAATGCTGGACAGAGGCTGTAGTGGTCGAGACACCTCAGGGGCTGCTGTCCATGAGGCCAGTTGAATCTGGTCTCACTAGTAAGAACTAGCTGGATGAAAATGTCCTGCTCATTTCACCAAGCTGTATCAGTTTGCCACAAATAAGAGAGTTATTGCTCCCAGAAGGCCTTTGGAGTCATACTTCAGATCAGTACAATATGGGAATCCCAATATAGCTCCAAACCAAAGCAAATTCAGTGGAGATTTTGCATTATGCTATTTTAAAAGTCAAACCTATGATATAGAAAAACAAAGTATTCTTAGGTGCTAACCAACATCTGATGTGGAAAGGATAAGAAATTGCAATTTATAACCACATCCCGTGGTATGGGGTTATAACCCCAACACCCTGGAATAGAGACAGAAGAATCAGGATCTCAAGGTCAGAGCAAGTTGGAGGTCAGCCTGTGTTACATGAGTCACTGTCTTCAAAAAATAAGGAACTTAAAAAAAAAATCTTCTTTGAGGCAGGAAAGATGGCTTAGAGGTAAAGGGAAAGTTACTGCTTTTTCAGAGGTTCAAGTTCACAAGCTCAGTTCCTCGCACCCACATCGAGTAGCTCAAGGCCACCTACCTATACCTACAGTTCCCAGGGACCCAGCACTGTCTTCTGAACTCAGTTCCCAGGGACCCAGCACTGTCTTCTGAACTCTGCAGGATCTTGCACTCATATGCATATACCCACACATATATACATACAAAAGAATTTAAAAATTTTAAAGTGAAACAATTCTCTTAAAATGATATTTTTAGGATACAACTGCTATGCAAAAGTTGTCTTTTGGAGCTCATGTTATAACTATTGTCTGAATTAGTAGGGGAGGAAGAAAGCGAATAAATGACTCTTTAGTTTTGTTTCTTTTTAAAGTTACTTTAAATTTTATTATATGTAGGTACCTACCTGTCTGTATGTGGGTATGTACATGTTGAATGCAGGTGCCCACAGACCAAAGGTGTCAGATGCCCTGGAGTTAGAATTACAGGTGTATGTGAGCCGCCAAATGTGGATGCTGGGAACCAAAACCTCGGTCCTCTGGAAGAACAGTAAGTGCATCTGGGTACCAGCTCTCTAGCTCTGGTCTCTATTTCTCTAAATACTGGGTAAATGGATGCATTCTAAAATTGCAGGATAGAGTTTTAAAGCAAAGTCTTTGTGATGTGAGTGTTCCCTAACACAGGTGCTAAACTCTGAGTCCTGCTGGTGGAGAGTTTGAGTTTAGATTGTGAAAACTGTATTTAGTCTGAAAGAGTAATTGGAGATTAACCTGCCTTCTATGAATTACTTTTTGGGGCAGGGGTTGAAATTGGGATAGTGTCTATGTAAGTCATCAACATGCAGAGATTACAAGGTGTATATCACACTGCCTGGTTGAATTTTCTCTAAATTGGGAAAATAAAACAAACTGAACATTGACAGAAATACTCAGCAAGAAAATTACAAATATCATTAGAGAGAATAAGGTTATATTTTCCAAATAGCTATCTTTTAAGAATTTAAACTTTACAATTCAACTTGGGGAATCAAAAGGGGGGAATGACCACTCACTTCAAATCTAACCATAGTTCTATGTAAATAAAGAATTGTAAATATAAAGAATGCCAAAAGATCAATAAAGTCATTATTAAAATATCCAACCAGGAACTCAAAACCGAGCTGCTGATATAGTTTAGATGATAGATGTTGTGGAATATTACTTTCACTATGTGTTGTATTTGTTTCACCTTGCTTGCCTAAGGCACCTGATTGGTCTAAAAAAAAGAGTTGAACAGCCAATAGCTAAGCAGGAAAGGAATAAAGAGTGCTGGGGGCGGGTTGCAGAAAAACTAAGTAGGAGGAGGGATCTAGGCTGGAGAGAAGAGAATGAGGGAGAAAAATGGGGAGATTTCCTGGGTCAGCCAGGGGCCAGCCAGCCAGACACAGAAGAAACCTGAAAAGTTGGATTACATAATGAAAGAAGGATGAAAAGTTCCCAGGCAAAATGTAGATGAAGAGAAGCAGATTAAAAGTAAGTTATAAGAGCTAGTGCGACAAACATAAGATAAAGCTGAGATTCTTAACTAATAATAGGTCTTCCTGTCTTTATTTGGGAGCTAGTTGGCCCAAAAGGAAGCTTGCTACAAGTAGAATGTTTTCCTAGCATGTAAACATTGGGTTCCACCCCAGCACCACACAGAAATCTTGCAAGGTGATGCCTATCTGCAATCCCAGTACTCTGGATGTAGAGACTGGAGAATCAGGAGTTCAAGATCATTCTGGGCTACCTGACATGCTCTCAAGAGAAGAAGAAGGAGGAGGAGGAGGAGGAGGAGGAGGAGGAGGAGGAGGAAGAAGAAGAAGAAGAAGAAGAAGAAGAAGAAGGCGGCCTCAAAACACAGCTAAGAATTGTTTACTTTATCCTAGAGTAATTTATTTATATTCCACTGCTCTGGCTGTTACATGGAAAATGGATGATTTGAGGACTAAGGGAAGAAGTAAGAGCTTTGATGTACTGCACCAGAACACACAGTGGGAAGAAAGGGGAGCAAGAAGTGCAGTTAGAGAATGAAGCTAACTGGACAGACAGGTTGCTATGGCAACGAAGGAGCAGGTGCTGCCAAGAATGACCCAGCAGGACTCAATCCTCCATAACTCTAGGGGTCTTAGTGGCCACACAGTTATGAACACTGAAGAAGGCTGTCTGGGAGGAAACTTGGATTTTGACTACTTTCAATATTTGTACCTTTGAGGCAATCAGATGAATCTGTGAGCCAGAACAGTTGCTTGGCTTTGACATTCCCAGTGTATGGGTCACTGAAATGCAGATGATAGCAAGAAAGAGGCAGAAAGAAAGGTATTGTGAAGGGAACAGGGAAAGAGGCCATAAGCAGAATTTTTAGAATTATTAGTTTTGGGAGTGGGAATCAGGGAATACACACTTTTTTTTTGCTCCCACTTTATTTGGGGGAATCTCATTGGCATGGAGCTGGCTGGTTAGCTTAGGCAGGCTGATAAACAAGTCCTGGGATCTTGGAGATCTGGGTCCAGCATGGAGATTGTGCTGACCAGAGAGGATGCCATTGTTCTTGCTCTGTCAGTGATTTTTATAAGTTCACATTTGGGGCTAGGAACACATTGCATATTAGAATGTTTTCCCAGAATACTATGCTGGCTTTTTATACAACTCACTACAATTTGCTAACTCATGATGTATAGCAATGCAAAATTAATGGTATTATTTCAACTTTCATGACTCAAAAAGAATTCTCAATAAATGTCTTTTTTTAATAAAATTTTTTTCCTGCCATTATTTGCAACAAATAAATGAATGCGTCTGTTGTTATCCAGGGAATATTCTCCTCACCACACAGCCACATAGCACTTCAATAATAATAATAATAATAATAATAATAATAATAATGACTTTCTTTTCTCTATATCTGTTCTCCTTTTTGCTCTTTACACTCCTAAAGATAGTTCAAGGAGAATTTAAGATGTTAGCTTTTACATGTGCCACACAGCTTTGTTCAGGTGAGTCTGCAAGACAACCAAAGCACAAGTTCAGTTTGTAAAGTCTCTATTCAGCAGCATCACTGAGCCATTTTTCGGAGATATGTGTAACTTTAAAAGATTGTCAAGCAATTTCTTGCCACGAATAGTTCAGTCAAACCATCTGGCAGACTATCATTGGCACTCTTAAATCTTTTTCCATCCATTTGTTTTGTTAAGCCATTAGATTGTCACAGCACCTTGTTTCCTTTGTGAGGAGTGATGCATTAATACTTGTGAGTTGGTTTCCAGCCACAAAATGCACCATCTTGAGGGACTTATTGTAATGCCCCACCAAAGCATAGATGGCATGAAGCAGTCATGCAGAAAGAGTAGGCTTCCTGGAGTGTTCATATTTTCAGAGTACTCTAGCCTGCTAAAACAGGTTGGCTGTTCAGAGGCCTGTTCAGATACCCCCTACTCCAGCAGGAACTGACTATGTAGACAGAAAAAGAATTTTTTCTCTGGGAAGAGCTACCCCTGTGATTTTTTTTTTCTTTGCCTCCTTTCTCCTGGAGACAATTTGACTTGCAGAAACCAGAAAGAATAGACATGCAAAGGTGAAGGTGACACAGTTGAAATGCACAGCAACATGTGCCATGGGCTCACTGAAAACTATAAGGTAGCATGGTCAGTCTGCCTTACTGAACAGCACAAGCCTAAATTGTCTTGGACACTGTGTCTATAACTAGGAAACCAGACTGTATCCCTATTGGCAGTAAAGGCTATTTCTGGGTACTTAGGAATAAAAAAGAAAGAAAGGAAAGGAAATGTACCATGAAGAAAAAGGCTGGGGCAGAGCCAGGCTTTTCGTTTGCATTCTCAAAAATCACCTAAGGACCTTGTTTTTCTCTCATGTCACAGGTTGAGAAGAAACTGAGGCACTTTGTAAGTTCAAACTCAGCTGAATTATTAAGAAATTTCTGCAATAAAATTTAATATAGCAAATAAGATGCTTCAGATTTGGATCTATAGCTTAAAGTTAGTGAAATTAAATTTTTATAATGAAATAAGACCAATGATATAATTTATTCTTTAAAAATTCAGAGGCATTCACATTGCTGTGCATATTATGGATTTAATGGTGCCATAGAGTATTGTTATGTCTAGTCAGGCCTTACCTTGCACGTACCTTACTCCTTGTAGTTTCTTTTTTTGAATTTTTAAACCCATTTGTGTTTTTTGCATGAAAATATGTGTCCTGTGTACAGGAGTATGTGTGTTTGTGTACACATGTACACAATTGTACACATATCTGGAGATCTAAGATTGATAACAGAATTTTTCTTTGTCAATCAACTTATTGATATAGGGGCTCTCACCCACATCCAGAGCTTACTGATTTAGTTAGTCTGCTTACCTAGCCAGTTTGATTCCGAGATCCTCTCTCCCTGCTGCCTACATCCAGAAATTAAAGATCTCTCCCACATTGCTACATTTACGTGAGTACTGGGTATCTGAACTCTGGTCTTTACAGTTGATGGCAAACTCATTCTCTGCTAAACTGGCTCCTTAACCCCCACTTGTGATTTCACAAGTGCAGTAAGTAGGTTGAGGTATGGACTGATTGTAACCAGATATGCTTGTGATGATTCATGTTGACATTTTGATGGAAGCCAGATGGTGGCTTTGATCTTAGCACTCAGGAGGCAGAGACAGGCTAATCTCTATGAGTTTGAGGCTAGCCTGATCTCTGTCATATCTTGATGGCATCTGAAATCATCTAGGATTCCATACATATCTGTGATGGATTTTTTAGATTGAAACTTGAGGGAGGGAGACCCACCCTAAATGTGAGCAACACCAGACCAGGTTGGGATCCTGAATGGAATAAAAATGAGAAAGTACACTGAGCATCTGCATTGATTTTTCATTGCCTCATGCTCCTATCTTCCCACCATTCCTTCTTCAATATGGTAAACCATAGCTGACGACCGTGAGCCATAACATTATCTTCCTTTCTTAAACTGCTTCTTGTTGTATCTTTGATCACAGTAACAGGAAAAGAAACAAATACAATACTCAAATCTAATCCAGCCTCAGATTTACTCAGACCCAGCTAGAATTTACCCTATTTTTGAAAGCCAAGTCTGACCCTACCGATTTTCAAGATGCTTCAAACCTTGGTTAGAAGATGACTATTCTGGGTTTTAGAACAGTTATCCTGGAAGGCATACAGATGCTGATAGCTATGTGTCTGACATTAATCTTGATCTTTTACTATGTTGAGTATGTGTCTTTTACTATGTAGATAGAAGACAGTAACTTTCATGTCACATTTAAGAGGAAGCACCTTGTGCATTCCAGAATACAGAATGAGTAGCAATCAGGGTTGTTACATCTTAACAAATGCAAGCTAGAAGGCTGGGGAGATAACACAGTGAGTAATGTGCTTGCTGTATAGGCATGAGGACTGAACTGTGATCCTTGGAGTACTCTGTGGTGGTTTAAGTGAGAATGGACCCCATAGGCTCATGTTTGAATGTTTGGTCCCAGGGAGCAAAACTATTTGGTTAAGGGTTAGGAAGATCAGGAGGTGTGGCCTTGTTGGAGAAAAATGTGTCACTGAGGGTGGGCTTTGAAGTTCCTAAAGTTCATACCAGATCCAGTGTCTCTTTCTCTGCCTGTTGCCTGTGGCTTAAGATGTAAAGCTTTCAGATACTGCTTTATACTACACCTGTCTACATCATACCATGACAATGAGGGACTATCCCTCTAAAACTGTAAAATCCCTAGTTGAATGCTTTCTTTTATAAGAATTGCCTTGGTATCTCTTCACAGTAACGGAACAGTAACTAAGGCACATTTATTTTAGAAAGGCAAACTGTGTGGCACATGCTTATAAACCCAGTACTAGAGAGGTGAGGAGAGACAGGTCCATAGGATTTGCTGGCCACTGGGCCTAGACTACTTGCCAAGTATAAAGCTAGTGAGAAACTTTCAAAATAAAGGTGAACAGCTCCTGAAGATTGGCATATGAATATGTGTTCTAACTGATACATGTCACATGTATGCATGCACACATATGCATACACACCACACAGAGTCATAAACAAGTACAAATTAGTTTGAGTGAACCAGAAAAGTGAATTAATGGCTTTGACTAGGCAGCCAAGGCACAGATCTAACTTCATGCAGAGATGGAAATGGAGCCAAAGATCACATAGATGTCATTCAGTGAGAGGTCACCTGTATTTCCATCTGATGGCTTGATTTTTGATGCTCCAAGCAAGACAAAGGAGGAAATAATAGCCCATGCTTCAGTGGACTTCTAGAAATCACATCATAGGGAAAAGTTTGGAGTCAGGATATTTTCTTCCTATAGCTGTGATTATCCCATATCTTTTGTTTGATGTGAAGATTGTGTACATTTTCCCTGGCTTGTCAACTGCTCAATAAAAGCATTCCAAGCTGCCCACCCTTGTTGGTGGGCGTCAGATACAAGAAGACAGTGTGCAGAGAGGCAACTAAGAAATGAATCTTTGGATTCTGTGACCAGAAGAAAAAAAAAAAAGGAATATGATAGGCTAGGGATAGGCAACATGTCTACAAGTCAGCCATCTCTGTCTCTCTGTTTCTCTGTCTCTCTGTCTGTCTCTGTGTGTGTGTGTGTGTGTGCATGTGATGGCTAAAGATGTTTTCCTCTATTATTCTCAAATTAAAAATTTATATTTATTATTATTGTATATTTATGATTAATTTTTTGTGTGTGTCCTTGCATGGTGAGTGTGTGGGATTCTGTGCCACAGCATGTATGTAGATTTCTGAGGACAATTTTATGGTATGGGTTCTCTCCTTCTATCCGTGGCTTTCAGGTAACAAACTTGGGTCACAAGGCCTGGATGACAAGTACCTTTATCCAGTAATCAATCTTACCAGCCTATCTATATTCTCTCTCTCTCTCTCTCTCTCTCTCTCTCTCTCTCTCTCTCTCTCTCTCTCTCTCTCTCTCTCTCTCTCTCTCAACACAGGGTCTTTCCCTGAATCTGGAGCTCATTGGTTTGCCTAGATTGGCTATCCAGAAATCTCCTGAGATCTTTCTGTCCTACTTTCCCAGTACCAGAATTACAGACAGGTCTGTGCCACTGTGTCTGGCTCTTTACACACGTGCTGTGGATCGGGCCTCAGGTCCCCATGCTCATCCACCACTGAGTTACTTCCTGTATCCCACAGCTAGCTCTCTCTGCTACTCTCAGTTGTTTGCAAAGGAGAAAATAGAAACTATTCTGATTCTAGTTTTAATATGATTAGTGTTCATATGTTGTGCTTAGTTTTTCTTTTTGTATGTTTTATAATTTCAAAACTGGAAGCTCATGCTCCATTGAGCTGCCAGTGAGACTGAAAGAATGAGGTAGATTTTGAACTCCATCTCCCCTTCCACTGTTGTGATGGTTAACTAGTTTGACTAGATTTGCAGTCACCTAGGAGACACACCTTGAGTTTGACTGAGAAGGGAAGAGCCGTCCTGTGTTTGGCTGGAGTCCTGGACTGAGGGGAAGAAGAAAGTGGGCTGAGCACCAGTGTTCATCTCTTGTTTCTTGACTGCTGATGTGCTCTGAGCAGCCGGCTTGTGCCTTTTTCCATGTTCCCTACCATGTTGAACTGTTCACTTCTCCCTTATGTTGCTTTTGTCAAGTATTTGGCCATGGGGATGAGTCAGCAACTAATATAGCTGTGCCTCTAAGTTTGGGTCTTTCCTGCTTTCCCCACTTACAGTCTTTAAAGAAATCTAACTCTGGGTGGTGGTTACGCACACCTTTAGTCTCAGCATTTAGGAGGCAGAAGCAGGTGAATCTCTGTGAGTTCGAGGCCAACCTGATCTACAGAGTAAGTTCCATGACATCCAGGCTACACAGAAAAACCTTGTATTGAAAAAACCAAAACCAAAACCAAACCAAACCAACGCCCCCACAAAGAAAAACCAACAAGAAAGCAAACGACCTATCATTGGATGCTTACACATTTCACCCACTTTACATGGTTCTGTGAATCATGCAGAAAAAGTTTTATAAAGGTAAGAAACTTTCTAGAATGGTCTTATAAAAATTCTGAATCATGAAGGCGTCAGAATACTGTACTAGGCTCAGAAATTATAAACAACATTTGAGGAAGAAATGAAGAGTGTGCATATTTCCACATAGACACTTCCTAGGAATCATTTATAAAATAGTAAATTTAACAGTGTAGTCTTCACAAGAACATGAGTGCTGAACTCCAGGGGACAGGTTATCACATGCTAGCATCATACAAGGAAGGGTTTGGAATAATTGGTTATTTTGGAAATCCTATGTGATCTAGTTTCTTGACTATGTTCAGAGTCTTGCAGCAAAAGAAGCACTTGCAGCTTTGAGCTCTATTTAGAATAGATACATGTACACTGCCAACTTGTCCCTTTAAGAAATGTGACCTTGGGCAGGTGAGGTGGAACAGCCAGTGAAGGCACCTGGAACCAAATCTGGTGACCTGAGTTCCTTCCCTGGAACTCTCAGCAGAAGGACTGAACTAACAGTCATGGGCTGTCTTCTGGCCACCACATACAAGTCATGGCATGTGGATATGCATGCATGCACACATACTCATGCTAAATTAAATTAAATTAAAAAATTACCAAAAAGCTCACAAATGAAATGTGAACTTTTTGCAAAGTTTTACAATACATATTTTAATGAGAGATAGTAAAAGTGACAGAAATAGAGAGAGGGAAGCACATGGCAGAATATCTTCCACCTAAGAGCACTGCAAGGCTGAGTCTCCATTCTGTGGTGCCTCTTACTGCAGTTCTGAACACATTATTGTGCTTTCCAATATCCTGGTCTTGAGTCGTCTCTATCTCTTAGTTCTGATGGTGATTCTGGGAGGTGGGTGATCAAGGTTGGTCAGAGGGTGCCTCAAGGTACATTGATCTTTGTGAATAGCCTAGTGTTCTGATCCATGAGCATGTATCCCTCTTATGGTTAATCTACTTATTGTCCAGCCTGTATTTAATTTATTTATACCAAGACCAGCAGAACGAGGGTCCTGAGCAAGACTGAAGACATGGTCAGGGCTGTCAGTCCAGTAACACAGGAGGGAAAACTCAGTAGCACATACAGACTAACAGAAGCATTTCATCACCCACAGACTCCAAGAGGGCAGCATGTGTCACCAGCTGGAAAGAAATGGTTATTCAGGACAAACAAGCCTACCCACAGGTGCGGCACAAGCCAGTAGGGAAGGCTTATGAGCAGAATCTTTGTTGGGAGTCAATATGGATCTAAAGTACCTGTACTAGGAGGAGCTGTAGCCTGCAGGCTAAATATGGCAGGTGAGAGCTCCATGCAGGCATACAGGGACTGAGAGTGCCCTGGACAAACCTGTGTGGTCCGGCTGCAGTGGAGATGGGGAGGGCAATCAATCGGTTTGGATCTGGCTGTCCTAACTAAGGCAGTCACTGGCAGGTAGACAGCCTTTCTCTCATCTACCACTTATGGAGCAGAGAAGAGGAAGGGACTCAGGAATGGAGTCAAGAGGACTTAGGAACTGACTTTTCTTTTGCTGTAACAAAACATTTGACAAAAACAAAGTAGAGGGGGCTGGAGAGATGCCTCAGTGGTTAAGAGCACTGACTGCCTTCCAGATGGACCCACGTGGACCCAGGTTCAATTCCCAGCATCCACATTGCAGCTCACAGTTGTCTGTAACTCCAGTTCCAGGGGATCTGACATCTTCACATCCATGCACATAAAATAAAGTTAAATAAATTATTAAAAAAAAAACCCAAAGTAGAGAAGGAAGTATTTATTTTGGCTCACACTCTGAAGGCACAGTCCATCCTGGTGTGGATAGCATAGTGGGAAGAGCCTAAGGCAGCTGGTCACTTTGTGTCTACAATCAGGAAGCAGAGAAAGATGAATGCTTGTTCCTAGCTCACCCCTTCCTCTTTATTTAGTCTCACACTCCAGCCTGGGGGATGCTCATGCCCACATTTAGAGTGGGCTCTCCCACCTCAACTTGTCTAATCTACACACGATACTCCTTCTCAAGTGCCTCCAAGTGATTCTAGGTCCTGCCATGACACAAAGACTAAAAACTATTATATCACATCACAAGGCTCAAATGACTTACTGCAGGCTAAAACTGAGGGGTTCACTGCTAGCTTTGAACTCTTGGACTTCTGGGATAAAATTTAGTGATCACTTGGGATCTTTGAATTGGCCATGCTGAGTGACTCTCCTGTTTTATAAGCAGTTTGAAACAGTAAGTTTACCAGTACTCTTGGGTGGAGCCTGCCCTATGAGGACCATGCAAGAATGGCTGCCATGACATCAGCTGCTTTCTACACTTGATGCGTAAAATCCACTCAGCATGTCTGAACTATTTGTGGTCCTAATACCAATCACAAAGCTCTGATATAAGTATGGAGAAGATGTCATCTGTCTGTACATGCTTTCAACTTCCAGTATAGAAAATGATAACAAAACAAAGCTGGGTACAGCTTACCACAAAAGAAAAAAAAAAAAAAACCTCACACACAAATGTTTCTCTGCTGGATTCTCTTAGGTATGACACAAGTTGGTATTCTCTTTAGTGGGGAACCCAAGATTTCTATTTCATGAAGGGTCTTTGGGAATTACTTAAATTACATGTGTGTGTATGTACATGCATGTACTCCTGTGTATGCATGTGCTTATATGTGTGAGTCTGTGTGTGTTTCTACATGTCTCTGTGTGTGTGTGTTTGTGTGTGTGCACATGCACACCAGCCAAAGGACTACTTCACGTGTGTTCTCAGCATCTTATAACTTGGTGTTTTGATACAGGCCTCTCAATGACCTAAAGATCACCAAGTAGACTAAGGAAGCTGGTGAGTGAGGCCTAGGCACCCCCTGCTTCTGTCTTACTAGTGCTGGAAATATATTCTGGGAATACAAGCACATATCACCACACCAAGCTTTTATTTTTAAACATGATTCCAGAGGTTAAAGTCAGGTCCTCATGTTTGAATATTAAGCACCTTAATAACTAAGTCATTTCCTCAGCCTCTAAGTTACATACTCAGAAAGATTTTTGTCAGCCAGTGTGGGTGAAGGCAAGACTCTTGGTTGTAGCTGGAAGTTTCTGTCCTACCAGAAATTCTCAAATACCTGTCAGCTACTTCCCAAATTATTGACTCAGAGGCTTAGTATTAATTATAAAAGCCAAGTCAGTAGATTAACCTTGTTACTAACTAGCTCTTACACTTAAATTAACCCATAATTCTTATCTATATTTAGCCACATGGCTTAGTACCTTTTCTTGGTCCAGCATTCTCATTTCACTTCCTCTGCATCTGGCTGGTGACTGCTTCTCTGCCTTTCCTCTTACCCAAATTCTCCTACTCTGGTTGTCCTGCCTATACTTCCTGCCTGGTACTGACCAATGAGTATTTTATTAAACCAATATGAGTGATAAAACTTTACAGTGTACAAAAGTGTACATTTCTCTTTTTTTCAAAACAAGAACCCCAAATCTAATCTCCTATTAGCTTTTTTTCTGACCGTTATCCACATCAATTTGTAATCAATACTCTGAACAAAAACAAACATTTATAGTCCATATTTTGAGAATGTAGGTGTAGTTCTCTAGATTATTTCTGCTGATTGGGGACACTTGTAAACTGGTAATCTTATGGGGACTCAAAGAAAATTTATGATTATGGCTAAGTCCTGAGTAGTATAGTCTATGAGGCTGGATCATCTCAGCCAGCAGCCTTGAAGGTGTTCTGGATAGAGAACTCAGAGGAAACTGCAATAGAGGTGCTTTGAAATGTTGGATCATCTGGGCCATCTCTTCTCATTGGAGATCTTTTGAAGTGGCTGCTGGGTATTTGAGTTTCTGGTGGGACAGAAACTTCCAACATGGGTCATATGTGTTGTATTATGTTTCTGGCTTGGTCTTTTGGGTCTTGTCCAGAGGTTTGGACCCACTCTCAGCCCCACTGCCATTTTGGCCCAAATAATGATAAAGATGTTTGTATTATTTTTATGCTGATTGGCCTAGGGCCCTGGCATATAACTTGCTAGCTCTTTAGTCTTAAACTAACCCATCTTTCTTATCCTGTTCAGCCATGCAGCTTGGTACCTTTTCTCAGCAGCATTTTCTCTGTGTCTCCTGGCAACTCCTGCAACTCTATGGCATCTGTCTTATCTCTCTGGCAGCTCTGCGGCCTCTGAGTCTGCTCCTAGATGTTCCCAGGGTTTTCTTAGCCTGGTAACCCCACCGATGCTTCCTGTTTACTTTCAGCCAATTAGCGTTTTAATTAAACTAGTAGGCAGGACAATTATTTACATTGGAACATGATACAATCCCCCTACACATGTACATCCACATAAAGCCTAAGAAAGTTTAAAAGGGAATTCTAGACACAAAATAACAGAGTCAAGCATGGTTTCTTGGTAGCAATGTTTTCTCAGGAACTTTGTTTGCTAAAGGTAAGCAAAGGCATAGTTCCTTTAAGAGAGTCTTCTTAGCAAAAACTACAAGCTTTTTAAAGAAGTCCTTCTGCCAAACATTTAAATGGAGCTTATGAGCCATAGGAGGCAATGCTCTACTTGGTGGCAGTGTGAACCCTAACATCCCTTAAGGTTGAGGTGGCAAATATGGCTTCTGACAGTACCTCTGCCCTAAGCTAAGCTCTCATAGACCAAGCAGCTGGGTAGAGCCAGCTGCCATATCTGAGGCTTTAATGATAACCATGTGGTTTAGCAGATTAAAGGCTCGTGTGGTCAGAGACGTACATCAAAGACAGATTCAGGACAAACCACCCCCTCACACCAAAAAAAAATCACTTTAAGCAGTTACAATGTATTTAAAAATCTACATAGGCTTGGAAAAGAGAAGAAAAAGGATAAAGAAATAGAGTAATAAAAAATAAGTCACATTAAAGATGGAATATACATAAAGAGTCTGGATACTATATGTTACTGTGTTTTATTTGAGGTTTTTTTTTTTGACTGCAGAGGAAGGAGCAAGAACTGCTAAGAGACATTTGATTATAAATGCTATTATATTATACCTACCCATTTATTTTGAAAATATCTTGACTTTAAAATTTAAGGAAAAAGGTATATTACTTTGGAGGAGAGATTTTCTTTTTATTTCTGCAGGAAATGAGAGGCTTTGGGTTTATTCTGTGTTAAGGAAAATAAAGTTTAATGGGGGAAGATTCCCCTGGAAAATCTTCAATAGAAACAAATGGGCTAGATGATTGGCATTTCAGAGCACCTCTATTGCAGTTTCCTCTGAGTTCTACAACCAGAACACCTTCAGGACTGCTGGCTGAGATAATCCAGTCTCACAGACTACTTTGTTCAGAACTTGACCATAATCATAAATTTTCTTTGGGTCCCCATAAGATTACTAGCATCCCTAACCAATAGGAAGTAGTCTAAAGAACTATACCCACATTCTCAAAAAATGAATTATGAATGTTTGTCTTTGTTCAGAGTGTTGATTACAAATTGTTATGGATAATGGTCAGAAAAAAAGCTTGTAGGAGATTAGATTTGAGGTTCTTGTTTTGAAAAAAAGAGAAATGTACACTTTTGTACACTGTAAAGATTTATCACTTATATTAGTTAAATAAAATACTCATTAGTCAGTAGACAGGCAGGAAGTATAGGCAGGACAACCAGAGTAGGAGAATTTGGGTAAGAGGAAAGGCAGAGAAGCAGTCACCAGCCAGATGGAGAGGAAATGAAATGAGAATGCTGGACCAAGAAAAGGTACCAAGTCATGTGGCTAAACATAGATAAGAATTATGGGTTAATTTAAGTGTAAGAGCTAGTTAGTAACAAGGTTAATCTACTGACTTGGCTTTTATAATTAATACTAAGCCTCTGAGTCAACAATTTGGAAAGTGGCTGCTGGGTATTTGAGAGTTTCTGGTGGGACAGAAACTTCCAACTATACTTGGTTTCTCTGATCGAAGGCTACTGTATCTGCCCTTCTGGACCCCTTGTCATGGGAACAGAATCATTGTAGGATGCAGAGACACTGGGATTGTTAATCATGCAGGCGTGGTTTCTACAGCAGAAGGAAGAATGACACCTGGTAATCTGGTATGCTGGAGTAAAAGTGACCAAATGACCTGGTGATCTTTTGCTATCCTATTAGGAGCCTCTAATGGAATTTCCCCCCAAATCCTGAGAATTACTTAGGCCCCTATCCTGAGCTTTTTCTCTCAGTGAATAGAATTTGTCCTTATGAAGAAGGCCCATGTACTTTGTGTTCTCCATCAACAGCATCCATTCTTATGCTTGTTACAAAGCCTTCCTCTTTAGGCCCTAGGCTTGAGCACTGCTTTCCATTCAATAGAACTCAGTCATGTGATAAAAGTGTCAGGTACTTTGTTACAGTAGTGATATTTTTCAAGAGAATTTTTATGTAGTCATCCCTGAAGCTTTGTAATGAGAAATGTCCCACGGAAACTTTACCCCAATGTTTCACTGTGTTTAGATGTGTAAGAAGAATATGACCAAGGATCTGACTCTAGAGCTTCTGATCCAGTCTGACTAAGTCCAGATCTTCTGGCTTTTCATTCTCATCTCTTTAAGGTTAATTTCATTGTTGTTGTTAGTGATACCTGCAGGGACCCGCAGCAAATCATATTGCTGCTTTGTTACCAGGTCTTTCCAGGGGGCCGGGAGGGAGCTCTGACCATGTGGGAAAAATCAGTAGCATGGTCAGGTGATGAACCTCCTGTTATGCCATCTCTAGATTCCCTACAGGAGTGGAGTTACATTTCTCCTGTCTTGAGTGTCATTACTGTGGAAACATGTTAGGTTGAAAGTTGAATGCAGAGTGTATTATGCTTTGATAGAAGGTTCTGGCAATTTTCCATTATTCACAGAGATACTGGACCAGCTCATAGTGATCATCTGTGGCCACAGCATCATCTTCGGTATGATGGAGGAGGGTTTTGTGGCTAACATGACAAAATTCCTGAGCCCCATGCTGGTCTGTGCAGGGGGAATTCTGAGCCAAACAGCATCCTCAATCTACTAAAGATGTATCTGCTGCCTTCTTGACAGTCACATGCATTCATCAGAGCTGTCCTCAGAAAACAAGATAAATAAAAAAAGTTTTGTACAAGCTCCTAAACACTTAAACACGTTTCCTGGGGCTATAATGTCTATTCTGGTTTTAAAATCCTTTCCTTATTCCTTCAGACTGCTATTCCATTATCCCTGGGAGAACTTGTGGAAAATAAGTTTCTGAAAATGGGTGATGAGGAGACGGGGCCATAATTGAAGGTCACATCTATGGAGAAAGAGGTAAGCACTTTGGCTGATGGGAAAATCCCCCAGAGTGATGCCCTGCTGTTTGGACTCTTGCAGTCTTCTTAACTTCACAGTCAGGTCATTTCCATCCCTGATGACTCCCCATGTTTGAAGGGAGCAGGAAGGGTCTCCAAGGGCTTACATAATGACTCACAAACACTTCTCCAGTGCCAACTCAAAGCTTGCAGCTTCCAGGTCCCCAGGAGTCCAGTCCCTGTTCAGCACACAATTGCAACATTGGCCATGTCCATGTACTTCTAGCACTCAGTGCAAGCCTTCTCTACTTCTTTTGGCCTCTTATTCTTTTCCTAAGATTTTTATTTTTAAAAGGAGGGCTATGATGATTTTTGTTTGTGGGCTTGTTTTTTGGTTTTTCTCTTTGGTTATTATGACTATGTAGTGTTGACACATTTTTCACTTAAAATAGGCAGGAAGATTTTAGTACAAAAGATACTATGCTCCCAACAGCTCAATTTCCTGAACCAGCAGAAGGATGGGTTAGACTATAGCGTAAGCCCCTAGGACAGCATTATTAGACTGTTAGTTCTCACCTAAAAGTCCTTTTTTTTTTTTTTCTGAGTCTTTTCTTTCTGCAGCTGTAATTATTAAATGCACATTCTCAATATTTTAATTTCTCTTCTTTGTCTGGTGAATATTTCAACTCTGTTATTTCAGCTCCTACTAACTTGCTTTGAGTGACTTATTTATTTATTCTTATTTTTGTGTTACTGGGGACAGACCCCATAGTCTTGTGCATGCTAGTGAAGCACTTCACCACTGAATTACCCCTCCACACCTGCTTTTATTTATTTATTTATTTACTTATTATTTTTATTTTGAGACTGCTCAGACTGGCCTTGAATTCACTCTCAAACTTTCAACATCTGTGTCTTAGTCTCCGGAGCAGCTGGGATGACAGGCCTGAATCGGCAGGCCTGGCCTTGTTTCAGGGTAGTTATTATTATAAGAGAACTAGCCCAGAGACAGCTTCACTGTAGCATCAAGTCAAGAAGTGACTTCAAGCTTCTGTTTCTCCTGCCTCCACTTCCTGAGTGCTGGGATCACAGGCATGCATCACTATGGCTCTTTTATTCTGTGCTAGGGATGCATCCTAGTTTACTACTCTGTTGCTGTGATAAACAACATGAGGAACAAGCAACCTGAAGAGAAAATAATTTATTTCAACTTACGGGGTATAGACCATTATTGAGGGAACTCGAGGCAGGGATAAAGGCAGGTATCTGGAAGCAGAGACTGAAGGCAAACCCTACTTACTAGCTTGCTCTCCATGGATTGCTCAGCTTGCTTTCTGAGATGACTCAAGACTGGCTGCCCATTTTTAGCGCTGCCTGTACTGGACGGAACCTTCCGTGTTAAACCACTAGTCAGGAAAATGTCTCCACAGGCTTGTGCACTGGACAACATGATAAAGGCAATTTCTCCACGGAGTTTTCCTTCTCTCAGATCTGGTTTGTGTCAGGCTGGCAAAAACTGACCAGCACAGGATGACACCCAGGAATCTGTGCATGTTGGAAAAGCATGCAACCAACTGTACTCTACTCCCAGCCTCGAGTCTGGGTATTTGTAGGAGGAGCCCATAAGGCAAGTCAATGTTGTACCAGAAGAAGGCTAGAAAAATCCAGGTTATGGCAACTGAATTGGTCTCATAGGATTGCCCAGAATTGGCTCTCAATTGGCAGCTTGTTCAATGTCCTGACAGTGTGCAGAGCTCCCGGCAGGAGGAACTGAGCATGTGGGTGTGAAGGAGGGCAGGGCAGGGTAAGTTGGTATTTTCAACTAGACCGAGTAGCTTTGGGAACCAAAGGAGGACAATGTGTAACATTATGTTTTTAACTTGCACATAGCTCATCCGGGCATTAGATCTTCTTCTGTAACAGGGAAAGAATGGCCTAAAAGCCAGTTGTGTTTTATTGGGATGAGATTGCTGGATGAATTCACAGTGTGGTCTTGTCTCATCATTTTTTTTTTTTTTCTTGAAACATGGGCATATCTTTCTCTTTAAGTTGTGATTTTATGTTTTCACTACGGGTTATGTACAATGCACTATTTTTAACTTGTCAAGAGTAGTCTTGGAGTATTATTGTCATTATCCTACTCTCTTCCTTTCTTGACTCAAAAATATTTTCTCCACTTGCATTTAGCCTTAAGAAATAGAACAATCATTCATTTGCATGCAGAGTCAATTGCTGAGTGACCTCTGTAGTTTTTGATTCAGAATTGCCTCGTGCTATTTATAATACCAAATGGCCATTGTTTGAAGGCAAAGCGATCATTTCAAAGTATTCCTAACAACCTAGCAAATATTTAAGATCGCTTTCTCTCAACCCCGATGTCGTTTTTTAGATGTCTTTCCCATTACTGACAAGTGTTTTTATAAAGCCTTCCTGATTGCTCCTCTTGTCTTGTCTTTGAATGTTGTAGTTCAGAAATATTTAGACAGCTTTCTGGATGGCTGCTATCTCTTTAAGATGAGGAGAGAGGCCACCTGCTTTCCCCAATACTAACTTGCACATCTTGTGTAGCCAGGACAGAGTTTGGAAGACCTGAGCCATTTGATCAATAGGCCATTTGGAGAATTGCTCAGGCCTTCCTTCCTTCCTTCCTTCCATGGTTTTTTTTTTATTATTTTTATTTTTTTATTTTTTAAATCAGAAATTCTGGCATAGTACCCTCCAGCTGTGCCACAGAAGGCCACAGACCTGCTGGTGCTTGCTCCTGTCTATTTTTGTCTGCTTCCAAATCAGAGGCCTAGAAAAAGCTTCAGAAGTTGTTGCCTTCATGCTTAACTTCAGAGAGAAGCGCATCGACCGAGTTCTAAAAGGCTTGCCAGTGGAAAGCACTTCAAAAACAGCCAACAAATATTTGTGATTACTATGTGTGTGCAACTGCTTCCAAAGAATATGGGAAACCATATCGTCCATACCCCCAGGAGTTTTCCCTGCTACCGAAAGAGTCATACAGATGTACACAAAGCTGCTATCGAATTCTAGAATGTAGAGCATGTTTGAAGGCTAAATGTCTAGACCATCACAAATATGCCACCCCTCCGTGTGTGTGTGCGCGCGCGCGCGCGCGTGTGTGTGTGTGCGTGCGTGCGTGCGTGTGTGTGTGTGTGTGTGTGTGTGTGTGTGTGTGGTGTGTGGTGTGTGGTGTGTGGTGTGTGTGAAGGGCAGAGGACAACCCCAAATGTCATCCTTCTGACATTACCTTTTTGAGACAGGGTCTCTCACTGGCCAAATAGGTTTGAATGACTAGCCAGGGAACTCCAACGATCCTCCTGCCTCTGTTTCTTCGGTGCTGACACTATAAGTATCCTATGTTGTAACACCTGACATTTTACTTGTTTTTTGGGGGTTTGTATGGGGGGGTCATGGGATCCTGGAGATTGCTCTCTGCTTCCAAAGCAAACACATCATTGGCTAAACTATCCCAGTAGCCAGCAAATACCTACTCTTGACATCTTTGCCTTTTGACCCTGATGTTTGCTGCTGAGAAATTCTAATTGTAACACATTCTTCTCAAGTCTAAATTCTAAGGTACCCAATGCAAGATCATTATGTCTCTAAAGGTTAAATGACTATTTTACAAATAGCTTTGATACAAATTCCACCAATTACTAATGTAAATGTTTTTTGCTTTTCAATTTCACACTTGTAAAATGGAAAGATAATAGCATGTACCAAAGGGCTAAAAGAGTTACGGGTGGAATTTTCAGACTAGTGCCTGGTATATGGAAACTCACATAGTTGTAAATGCTGTTTGCCCAATAGTCTTTCACATATTTGATGACACATTAATGTTCTTTTTCATTTGCTTTATTCTGCTTGTTCTTTTCCATGTAACTTCATCATTGTGTGATTAATGACAAGATCATTTAACTATTGATCACAGAATAAGATATTAGAACCCACTTAGTCCTTTTTTGTGAGGTTTTAATGTCATCCTTACTCCAAACATGATATAAATGGAGGAGGTGCTCAGTCATGTTCTAAATAATTCATGTTTGCAAGAGACTTTCACCCAAACACATGAGCAAAACACAACTCTAATCCTCAAAGGCTTTGCTTCCCATTGTGAAAAGCAGACAGATAAACAGCCTTCTAGTCTCCAGCCTAAGTGTGAAGGACTAATTGCTAATCATCTCACATTGGAGGAAAAGAAAAAAAGAAGAAGAAGAAGAAAAAAAAAAAAAAAACCTCTACAGTTGAAATGGAAGCAGAAAAAAGGAGAATTGATCCCCAAGGGAAAAGAGAATTTAGAAAGTAAAACAGAACTAAAAATCCTACCAAACTACAGCTGCTACATTCTGAGCCTGGAGAAGACACTGTGCCTGGTGATGGTGTGTGGTGGGACTGTTCTCTGTACCATCCTGTAAATAAAGAAGCTGTTTTGGCCTGTGTGCTTCTATGTGTGGAGCATCATAGAAGTGGGTTGAGGAATCAGAGAACAGGTAGGAGGATAGTGGAGTCAGGCATTCTCCATCCAGCCTCTTAAGAAGAAGCATGTAGGACCCAGGTGAGCCAGGGGCCATTGGGCCACTTGGCAGGTAGATTAATGCAAGTGGGTTAAATTAAGATGAAAGATCTAGCTAGTAATGTGCCTAAGACATAGGCCAAACAGCATGAAATTGATATAAGCAACTGAGTTATTTTTGGGAGGTAAGAGCCAATGTAGGCAGGGTCTGAACTTCTGGCCTGAACAGGGTCAGAAATCATTATACAACAATGATGTGGTGTTTGTCACAGTGACCTGAGGGCTGAAAGTCTTGGAGACCTGAAAACTGAACTCAGATCACTGGGGCCCTAAGTCCATTTTACTCATTGTGTTTTCAAGCCTGAACTTTATTCAGCTCCCAGCTTTGTGAAAGGCTTGAGCTATGATGGAAACCATGACACCATACCCTGTCGATGCTCAAGTCTAAAACTGTGGTCACCAGTGAAGTCCAGTGAAGCACACATTTTTTTCTGAGCATATCTGTTTTGTCCTCATTGTAAACTTCTGTGTGGGCGTATATATGTGGCCATATACACAATAATGTGGTTCTATTCTGTTGTTCTTTGTTAGAGACCATCATCTCTTTAGCTGTCCATATGTAGTGGACAATTGATTTCAGTAAGAACTTCAAGGTTTATTTCGGTTTATCAATGGGAAACCTGAAGTCCAAAGATGTTACCCCAGGTGACTTGGGAGTCCAAATCTACATGTCATTAACCAGATCAATAATAAATTATACCTCTAGGAAGGTCACAGAAAGACAAAGCACTGTATAGGAGATTTCCAGGAAAGCCTTTTATATGTATGAGCGTTAGGCTTTATTGTATGTCTGTGTATACCATCTGTGTTCCTCGTGCCTGAGGAGATGAAAAAAGACTTCAGGTCTCCTTAAGCTAGAATTACAGATAGTTGTGAGTGGCCATGTGAGTGCTGGGAATAGACCTACATCCTTAGGAAAAGCAAGCAGTGCTTTTAGCCACTGAGACTCTAGACTTCCAGCTGAGAATTTGGTAAGGGCGAATGAGAATTGGCACAGCGGATCTTCTTCCTTCTGACTTAGTGTAAAGAGAATTGTGTCAAGTGTCAACAAACCACTTGAGGCATAAGTGTATGAGATCTGACTGGTGACGAAGAATAGATGAAAATGTCCCTGGACAAGAACAATGAGATTGTAGTATACGTTGAGAAGACTCAGAAATGCCAAAGAAACGGATTTCTCACTTTATTTCTTAAGCAGTGACTCCTTAAGGCCCTGATAGCATGCTCTAGAGTGTCAGGGAAGTCTATCTGTGCCTTTAAGCGGAATGGGTTGTATTATAAAAAAGGACAGGCACAAGACTGAACAGTACCTTTGAAATCATCTCAGGATGATTGAGCTACATTATTTAGAAGAACTGTTTTTCTATCTGCAGTCAATACATAATAAGAAATAGGGAAAAACCAAAACCAAAATCCAACAAGAAGCTAGCCAAGTATTGTGTCTTGCTTTGGAAGTGCCTATAGAAGGAATGTGAGCAGTTGTGGTTATATTTTTATTTCTGTATCTATTTTGCCTACATATGTTTGACCTTTTTCTGTAGAACACAGCTGGCCCCCAGTGATGTTCTTCCTCTGTCCAGTTCCTTACACTGCCAGATCTTTTCTCTTTCCATACAGTGCTCTGCACTTTGATCCTATAATCCCACCTGAGGTGACTTCCCTAAACACCCCAGGTTCCTGATTGAGCCTGGCCTCATCCTGGGGGTTAGCATCCCCCACACGATGGTCCCTTAAATCCACACTGATACCCAGCTGAACTTCAGGCCCAAACTTTCATCTCAATGGCTCACATGCAATTCATACTCCAGGCTCTCTACACACCCATTGCCTCTGCTTTTCTTCTTGGACTCTCCATTTCATTTCAATTTCCCCAGAATTAAATAAGATCTGGGAATCTAGAAGCTTCTGTAGATCTCCTGGTTCTCCTGGCTTACCCAGCCCAACCCTTCTGTTTCCCACCCACCCCATTATCTACCATCAAAAATGGCAGTGGGTCTTGAACCCTATCAGTGGTTAATTCTTGTTTTGGTGAACCATTCCCAAACACTGCAGGGTAAACATTCTTTAGTTACCTGCACTCACATTTCTTCAGGAATCACACCATGCTCCTTACTACCCTCAGGAGATCAGCATCTGCACCTCTGAGGCCTGCTTACATGCCTCCCTCATCCTGGAGACACTCTGTAGCCTCTCCCCAGACCCACCAATGATGGCCACTCCCCTGTGCCTAAGTTCTCTGTCCTTGATGTTCTGGTGATTGACATGGTTTCACTTCCTTTATGAGCCTGCAGATCCTTAAGTATTGAGGCTTTATCTCATTCATCTTTGTCTCCTAGGGCCTACCAAGGATCGTATAAAAGTTTGTTAAATTGTACAAAGAAATAATGGAAAAATTTACCTGGGGGGTTTTTCTTTCTGATCAGATCACTTTAATCATTGGAAGGATGGAAGGCTTCAGGGAGGATTGCTTTATAACAGACATTTACTTAGCACTGCTCATTGCGCGGCGTGGTTTCTATATTCTCTCATTTGGTCCTCACAGGGCCTTTATAGGGTTAGTATTATTACCCCACTTCCATATGAGCATAATGAAGTTCAGAGTCTGAGTGTCTGGCTTACTTTGTAGAGTTCAAGTCTTGGAATTCAGTGAAAAGTAGGACAAGGATTCAAATTAACTTGATGTTAGCCTCCAGCCATCCATGTAGTTAGTGACTCAGCTTGAAGTGGCTTGAGCTGTATGGAAAAGCTATAGAAATGTGTCATTTTCTTATTCAAAAGTATTGTTATTTTATGTGTGTGTGTGGAGAGAGAGAGAGAGAGAGAGAGAGAGAGAGAGAGAGAGAGAGAGAGAGAGAGAGATATCTCAATACAGAGTTCAGCACTGAAGGTAGTTCCCCAGGCACTGTCCACCAGACTTTTTGAGAACTAGGTCTTTAATTGCCCTAGCACTCACCCAGTAGGCTAGGCTAGCCGGCTAGCCAACTCCAGGGAGTCTTCTGTCTCTAGCTTCCTGTGCTGGGATTATAAACATGCCCCACAATGCTCAGCTGTTGTTGTTTTTAACATGGGTCCTGGGGTTCAAACCCAGGTCCTCATGCTTGCAAGGCAAGTGTTTGACTAAGCAATCTCCTTTACTCAATAGCTTTGCTTTCATAACTAATTACACATGATTCTCTGGGTTAGAGCTTCTCCAGCCTCAAAACGGAGAATGCTGCTCTTTGCTACCATTCTTTGCCTGCGTGCTCTGAGAGCTGGACCTGTGTAAGCCTCTTCCTGTCTCTGCTCACTCTCTCCTACCTATGATGCTTTGTCAGGAATCCATTTGAAATGTTAATGAGCTTGAGTCTGATGTAATTAACTATAGAGTTTTCTTATACTTTCAGAATAATA
Organism: Sigmodon hispidus; assembly: GCA_004025045.1. Taxonomy (NCBI): domain Eukaryota; kingdom Metazoa; phylum Chordata; class Mammalia; order Rodentia; family Cricetidae; genus Sigmodon; species Sigmodon hispidus. The sequence goes on from PVIH01007357.1 coordinate 76,510, forward strand.
ACATGCTTGAGATGTGTCTCTTACCCTTTCTGGTGCTGGAGATGGAACACAAGTCCCTTGTATGTGCTGAACACCAACTCTGCCACTGACATGTCTCTGACCTCCAAATTTTGATAAATGGATTATCATTTTAGACTCTGGTCTTTAGAGATTGAGAAATCTAGAAATTTCTCTAATAAGACATATTTACTTCAGTCAGTTAAAGAGAATGAAGCAGAGGACTTTATCAGCTCCTGGAAGCAATGATAGAAATTACATTGGTTTGATAATGGCAATGATTGACAAGTCTGAGGAACTACTCAAAGCATGCTTGTTTGTCTTTACTCTGGTAAGTCTCCCCCTATGCTTGCATGGTTTGCTTAGCCATAGTCTTGCTCTTGGCAGAATCTTGGTCATGTCTCTTTCCTTTGCTTTCTGGGTGGGGTGGGGTCAAACATCTCCTAGTTTTCTGCCATTCTATGGGCCAGTGTGTATGGTGCAGTAAGTCTGCAGTCATACAATGGAGTATGATGTGTAGGTCCTAGCACATTCAGTTCCCTGCTTTGGTTACAGTTTACTGGCATAGGGCAAGGCTGGGAGAAAACAACTCTAAACACAACTGAAATATAACTACTGGGTGGGTCATTCCTATAACTTTAAACCAGAGGATGCAGGCAGACCTCAGTGCTGGTGCTCCCTGGGAAAAGATTCCCCACCCACAGAGGCCATACAGTGTTTGTTCACATACATGTACAAAGGGTTACTTTTATTTTCACGGACTGTGATTTAAGCTTAGACACCAGCTTTTGTTCCAGCAGTGGGGATGGGCAGGGGTGGGGGCAAGAAAGCCATAGAAACCATGTGTGATATTCAGAGAAATAGCACATTAGCAGGATGGCTATTGTTTGAACGCTATATGAGTTTCTTTCAATGGGAGTGTGTGCAGCCTCCTGAAGGAGAAAAGAATGATAGAAATATAGTTATTTTGTTTTAAGGAATCAGGTGGAATGGCTGAGGAGATAGGTCAGTAGATAAGGCATCATGAGCATGAGGATCTAATTTCAGATCCTTCATGTGAAAACACCAGGTATGAGGATGCAGGTTTGTCATTGTAGCACTGGGGCGGGGTGGGGGAGGGGCAGAGAGAGGACACCAGAGCCTGTCAGCAGCCCATCCTAGCTGAGATAATGAGCCAGGTTCAGTGAGAGGCTTTGTCTCAAAGAATAACATGGGAATTTAGGGAGGAAGACATGACATTGAACTCTGCTCTCCACATTACAGGCTTACACGCGCACACACACACACACACACACACACACACACACACACACACACAGAGAGAGAGAGAGAGAGAGAGAGAGAGAGAGAGAGAGAGAGAGAGAGAGAGAGAGAGATGCAATCTTTTGCAATCCTAAAACTGAAACTGCTCTATCGTCTTGTCTCAATTTTTTTGGTCACTCCTTTGAAGGTCAAATCCACCAGGGTCAGATTTTGGCTGACAAAGGTTTCTGACCTGATCTATTGCGTATCTGTCAATAGTCTTCATTTATTCCACTTAGCATGAGAATCATGATGCTGCCACAGAAATACTAAAGTGCTGGCTCTCATGAGGATGTCTTATAACACAGCATACACATCACCATGGGAAAGTCCTGCCATCTTGTTAAACATGGTTTGGATGAGCATCTAGGCCACACAAGAGAGACATGCCCTTGCTTTTTGACACATTCTTCTGAAATAGCCTCTCCCCCATCTAACTCACAGACTGTAGTAGCCCACACCTTCAATCTTTGCATTCTAGGAATATCCCAAGTCTGTTGCTGTCTTCTCTCATTCTTTCCAAGTCTTCATCACAGACACACCCTTTGTGCGGTGCCCTGTGTGGCTCAGTCCTGGAACCATGACTGTGGCAATGCAGGAATAGGGAAAGAACAAGACGTCGAACAAACACACATACAGAGAAACTGGGATCATATAGATTGTGCTTCCTCTGATGGAGTGCACTATCTGTGCAAGGTCAGCCACTTACTATGTACAGACACGGAGGAGAGGTTAGCTACTCTGAAGGGAAGCAGGCTCAGGCTGGAAGTATCCAGGAGGAGGAAGTTGTGGTTGCTAATTTTTGCACATACCATCAACATCCACAAACATCAGAAAAGGGCTTTGTAATTCCCCTATGACTAACCTAGGGAAGGCTTGGCCATTCTCATGGGTCTGAGGCACTGGGGTCCTTGACAGAGGAGTGTCTGTGCCAACAACACACATTCACTTAAGACCTCATATGCTCCCCATACTCCACATTCTTCTTTCATCTCTCTTTTCTGACCCATCTCCATGCTTCTACTGCCTCTCTCTCACTCCCTTCATTCTTTCTCTTCTTCAGCAGTGTTGGAGGTTACCTTGCACATGCTAGGAAACCAATCTACCTCTGATACATTCTTAGCACATCCATACAACCTTACTTTTATGTAGGTGGAAGTTTCTGTTCTATCAGCAGCTCCCAAGTAAATACATAGGGGCTTAAAATAATTACAAATGCTCAGCCAAAAGCTCAGGCTTGTTACTAGCTACTTCTTATATTTTCAGTTAACCCATATTTTTATCTGTGCTTTGCCATGTGGCTTGGTACCTTTCTCAGTACAGCATGTCCATTCTTTTTTTTCTCTCTGCATCTGCTAGGAACTTCAGATGCCTTCCTTCTCTTCCTTTTTTTTCTCAGTTTGGCTTTCCTTCTAACTTTATCCTTTTCAGCTATTAGTCAGTCAGTCAGCTTCTTTATTAAACAATTCACAGAAACATATACTCACAAAGTGTAAAGGAATATTCCATAGTTTTAGTTTGAGGCAAGCAAGGTGTTGCTAACTTTCCCAGGCAGGCCTTGTATTTGTGATCCTCCTGCACCAGCTTTTTGGGCAGTAGGATTATAGTCCTGTGCTATCAGGCCTGACTTCTGTCATTTCTTCAATATTACCCACCTCTCTCTGCTTTCCTCCAGACAAATGAAGGTTGTTGCTTTATTCCCTGGGGTGTGCGTTATATGGCCAGGCTCTATCTAACTGTTATCTTTTAAAATGCCTTAGGTAAATTGCCTTTCTTTCTCAGCTTACTTGTGTAAAGTAAGTTGTTTATCGAAAAAATATATTAGCATGAAAAGGAAATAATTCATCTTCTCTCCAACAAGCCCATAGGTCCACAGCCTGGTGGCATTGTACTGTGTGCACTCCTACCCTGGTCAGCAGATATGTTACTCTTGTGTCTGTCTGAAGCATCTTCCCTGCCTATGTTCCCTCTGCTGGTCCTATGGATCCCTCCTCTCTTTGACAATGCCCCCAGCACCTTCATGCCCTGTCTTTTAGGATCATAGCATTACAGCCTAACGAAGGAGCTGTCAGCACCTCTCCTCCACTTCTTCTTTTTTCCTTTGGCTCCAGCTGCTACTCCACCTGTGACATTGCTTTCGTCCACATCCACAGAAACTCCCGGCGTCATAGGCGCCGCTTCTCTAGTTTTACCCTGATCTTTCAGCTGGCCTATGATACTGGAACCATTTTCTTCTTCACTTCTGTGGCTAAACCATCTTCTCTTCTTCCTCCTTCTACATGCCTTCTAATTATTTCTTCACACATCTCCCATTGAGAGCTAATATTCTATGAGGTGGGGTGTCCCAGTATACCCCATTTCACTAATATATCCAAATCCCCTTGATTTAGGTAAAGCTTTACCTTACAGACCCACCATGGTCTTGAACTTTGGGCACAAACATAGCAATCCTTGTCCATGTGTCCATGGATGATGGTTTCAGAACTTCAGTATCAATGTAGGGTTGGTACCAAAGTTATTAGGTGTTCTAGTTTCTTCTATATAACAATATAGCATTTATTCATATTGTTTTCATCCATTTCTACAAGTGACACCAAACATAAAATAAACAGTGAGCAAATAGTGACCATGCTTTACAGTATAAAGAACAAAGACAAGAAAAAGCCTGTGCACATTCAGTATAGGCATGTCCATCATAGATCTAACTAGCTTAGGCTAAAAGAGAGGGAAAGCCAGATGCATGCTTCAGAGGGAAGGGGGTGGAGGTCTGTGGTGGCAGGTGGCAGGATGTGGCAGCTGACTCTGCAGACACGTGATTTTATTCATATTGATTCATTCAGTGTATTGTTTGCTATGTTATAATTGCTTGCTTTTTCCCTTTGCACAATTTGATTATAAGAAGTATTTTTTGTGCATGCACAGGTATGTATGCACATGTGCATGCTCTGGAGTATGTGTGTGTGTGTGTGTGTGTGTGTGTGTGTGTGTGTGTGTTAAGACCCTTGATTTTTAAGTAACCCAAGATAGTTTTCTGCCTGGTGGTGTGTTGGTGCACCTCTAACAACCTGTAAAATGTCTCATTGTGACTTTCAGTATCTTTTCCCAATCTCTAATTTGTGCCTTGGACTCAGCACATCAAATACAGTTATTGATAGACACTTAGCTATGCTTTCTGGGATGCTATATTTCACTAATCAGGAAACCCTTCCAGTTACCTGTTGTTTAAGACAAATTCTAACCCTCTTGCTCTCTCCGTACTCAATTGTACATGCATAGGTGCACGCATTTGGGGAGGTGAGAGGTCAACCTTGGGTACCATCTACCTTGTATTTTGAGAAGGAGTCTCTAATTGGGAACAGGGGTTTTCTGACTAGGCCAGGTTAGCTAGTTAGTGGACCCTAGATCTGACCATTTCTGCACCCCAGTGCTGATTACAAGTGCATGCCTAGATTTTTATATGGTCTCTGGGGATTGGATTCAGATCCAATTAATAGATATTGATAGAGCCATTTTCCTAGTTACTTCCCTACTTGTCTTGATTGCCAAATATGATCTTCTAGGTAGCTCCACTGTTTCAGGTTGAGATGTGCTCACTCCTTTTCCATCTCTGGGGCCATAGACACCCAACACATCTTCCTGTGCAATCTTGCTCTTCCATAGTTGAATCTCTACAGAACCATCACAACAATAACAATGCTTAAGCAGGGATTTGCTTGTCTCTGTCATGTTTAATATTTCTTGGCAGCTCTTATGCATATAGGGTGATTCTGCTCTTTGTCTTGGCTCACCTGACTCTACAGATTGTCCTCTTCCTTATTTCCATCCTCCTCCACAATCTCTATTTCCAACTATAGTTAGGGACATTAATTACACTGTGAACCCTGAGTTTGCATTTGTGTTTATTAAATAAAATTAACCTTGGGTCAGGAGGCTGAGTTAGCAATTAGTTAACAGACAGTAATCATAGAGCAATCAGAGAGAGATAGGCACAGGAAGTAGTTGGGAGAGATTTAAAGTGGTGCAGGTTTTCTGGTTTGCAAAGATGCTAGTAAGGAGAGAAGGTTAGCTAGTTGACCTAGCCTCTCTCAGCTAGCAGGTTTTCACCCAGCCTTTGAATCTTGAGTCTTATTTATAAAGAGAATGTTAGAGATTTAGTTAAAGCCACTATTAGGGGCAGTGACAGAGCTGGTACCTGCGGGAAAAGAATTCCCATCAGACTTTGGCCCCAGTGGCCAGACTGCTGCTAAAGATGCAGGCCAGTATTTTGGAGTTACAATTGCTGGTTGAAATAGTAGTAGATTAAGGTGTAGCCACTGTGCCAAAGGTAAAACATCTATCAACAAGCTACACTAGCTACAGCCTCTTCACACTTATCAAGCTTATTGGCCTAGCAGGGTTTTGGAATGTATAAATTCCTTTGCAAGATATCTACCATGTGGGGCTTCTTCACCACATTGAGGTGTGGGGCTTAAATTCACCCTCCACTCATTCTGTTTCACCCTCTAGGGAGACAGAAATTAGAGTCCCCATTGGAGCTTCTTCCTCAGAACTGATCATTTGATGGGGATTTGTGTGTTTTCTGAATCTGGCTGAGATTCATTCTCCTCTGTCTTCTTCCACTGTCAGCAGCATCACAGTGTGGGTGCTCACCTGCCTGGACCATCGCAGTATTCTCTTATTCACCCCATGACCTCTGTGTTTGTTTCTCATCTGTGTACCTGGAATGACCTGACTTCTATCCAGAGACACCTCAATGTAATTCCCTGGTCCTGAGTTTCTGGTTGAGCTGCATCATTTAGCACATTGTACTTCTTTAGGCCCTCACATGTTTCCTACTCCTCTGGCACTAAGCAAGTCTCCCTTTGATTACAAAGCCATTTTACCTCTTTCATTTTCTTCAGCTCCAGCTCATCTTCCAGATGTTAGAAATAGTTTTCTTGAGAAACTCTCCTGTCCTTTCCCACTCCTCAGAACACCACAGTTGCCTCTCTCTACATCTCATTCTGGAGCAGGCTGTGCTTTTCATTCACAGCCCATGCACAGCAGTATCTGATTCACTGGTCCTCAATGCCTGTCTCTCTCTTCCTTCATCTCTGCAGCTAGAGTTTAGTGTAAAATGGCTCTATGGCCAGACTGCCTTGAATCTAAGTACCAGTTCCCCTTTTTCCTTAGCTGTCTGAAATCGAGAGGGCCATTTAGACTTCCTCAATGTAAAATTAAGCTAATTATAGTCTCCACCATATAGATTTGCCGTGAGTTTTAAATGAGTTAATAAACACAAAGCACTTAGTACAGTGCTTGGCAGATAAACACTCAATAAAGCATCTTGAATGTCACAGTACTGAGGGCTGGGATTACACTGTCTCATTCATCCTGGAACATGCAATAACTATTTGTTGAGTATGTAAATAGTATTCTTTATGAATCAATTAAAGTCAAGAGTGGCCTTATTAAACACCCATGTTTGCTTTGGACTCTTAATCTAGAGATTAATAAAACACAGTTTTCACAATGGAGGTTTATCTGCTCATCTAAAGGGGAGAGCAGTAGTGATTATATCCTGTGTGATGGGACTTGTCCTTGGAATGTGATCCATGGTTTGTGCTGTGATCTCAGGCTTCACTGTTCCATGGCTGAAAGAATGGAAGCTCTGGAGAAAAGAGAGGGCCCACAGAATAGAGTGCCAGCAGTTTCACTTGACAGGCAGGTGGGATTTGCAGGAAACATCTCAGGGGATGGAGTATTTCAGCCAAAGAGAGGTAATAAAGGCATGGAGTGGGTATACAATGTGCACAGAATGGGCTGGTAGAGCGCTGATTCCCAAGTGTGGATGTGGTTGCTGCCATTGTTACTGAGATTTCTTAGAGATGTAACTTTCAGGAGGAACTCCTCATAGTCGCAAATGTAGAGTTCTGTAGATCTTCAGCTCCCGCAGGGTCTCTCCATCCAAGAGCCACATTGGCTCAGTCTTGCTGCTGGCAGGTTCTTAGGCTCTTCTCATTCTCTGCCCTTTGCACCTGAGATATTTGTAGGACCACCCCCCCCAAGTAGGTAGACATAAAAATAATACACAAATCAAACACTTATGATAAGTCATAAGGAAATTTATTTTAAAGCATTCTTTGACATGTATGTACTTTTATCATTTATTAAAGATGAAAGCACATTTGCATACTAACAAGATAGATGTGCTTGTTTATAGTTAGGTAAAGAATTAAATTTTGGTTGAATATTGATACTGAAGGCCATAAAGCATCTTCATTTCGGAGTTAATGGGCACTAATTCTACAGTTAGTAATGCTGAGAACATTGCTTCACATAAAAACACAGCAGCACGCTGGTCTTGTGTAACAGTTTTCCTGAGATTGAAACATTCTATCCTGCTGGGAAGTTCCTTAAGTGGGAAAGTAAATGACTCAAAAGAGCTTCAGGAAGTTCGCCAAACTGACCAGATTCACTAGGCCCCTCCCTTCTAAAGTAAAGAACAGAAGGTGAGAGGCCTCTGAGACTAGAGAAACAGAGTCACAAAGGCTCTGCTGCCTGAAAGAGGTTTAGACCAACTGAAGCACCTGGAAAGGACACTCTCCGACCTGTTGAGCAGCCTGCAGGCTGTGGAGTGCTCCAGGTTCCCAGCTTTTGTGAGCTGTCACCCATGCTGGGATGGGCTTTGGTGATGCGACTGTCAGAATCATATCTGCTCCTGTAAGTAACCCCTCAGCCACATTCCTGTAAGTAACTGCTATAATACTCATTGGCTCACCAAGTTGGACGTTGGTGATATTCATACTTTGGTCTGTTGTGGAATCCCCTCTGGGGTGAATAGACTTTTTTAGAGAGCAGAAACCTTTTTCTGTATGTATCTACAGTAAAAACATGCAAGCATCTCAGATCTGAGCTGAGCTGTTTTGGGTGGTGTCTGAAGCCATTGTGTGATGTGACAGTATGTGCAGTGCAAAGCACAGGAGCTGTGTGTTTAGATCCAAGGCTACACTGGAATCATGTATTGCAATATGGCCAAATGCTGCCAGGACCACTTCAAGTTAATTTTGGACTTGATTTTGAATTAGTTTTTGGTTGTCAAGTGTTCAGTAACCTTCTGCTGTTACTGGTGTTTGTATGACTCCCACATTCAGCTACATGACCTGCATGGATTAAGAGTTTTAGCTTTGGTAAGGGCATCGTTTTTCCTGTGTACTCCAAGAGCCAGAAGTTGCGTAGGGTGTCCTAGGACACAGTGGAGACAGAGACAAAGCAGTCAAGTCCTATTCTCAGCACCTTTGTGAGCAAGTATGTCACTAATTTGCTTCCATGAGCAAAGGTGTGAAGCTTCAATCGTAAACAAGTATCCCCCTCAGGTGAACAAGTATGTCAGCGGGAAAATTAAAAAGTACAATTGTGACCTGCTCAAACATCACTGGCTTCAATCTTTATAAAGTTTTTTTTTTTAATCCATGTATTAAAACTGAACAGAAGGTAATTGATTTACCATAGAATATAATGTTGGAATCGAAGTCATTGAGAATCAAATGATAAACTTTATATTAATTTTCAACTGATCTATAAGTTAGGTACAAAAGTTCTTATTCTGCTTCTAGAGATGTCTCAAATGCTTATAAACAGAAAGAGAAAGAAATACAGTATTAATCATATATAGTTTGGCTTTTATCTAATAAAAATGTGTTATTTGGAAAGAGTTTGTAAAATAGCAGCCATGAGAACTAAACAGTTATGAAATGAAACACATCTTTCAGCTTCAGAATGCAGGAAATTTAAATACTAGCTACTCAAGCAGCCAGAAACTGATGACATCACAAACAATTAAAGTTTAATCTACACTTTAGTATACATCAGTTCCCACATCACATTCAGTATAATTTTGAAATTTATTACTAAGCCTTTCTTTTGCCTTACATAATTAAGTTAAATCAAACAGTATATGTCACATAAAATAATGAGAGAAAGCCAAACCATTTTATAAATGGAGTAGATATTTTAAATGATTATACTAAATGAATTTTGTAATGCCATCTCAAATAGTGCATTGATCTAAAAATATAAATCCTTTTATTTTTTTCTCACACCATGAAAAACATTAAGGGACATTATTTGTATGGTCATCATGAGTCATATGTGGCTAGAAAATGATGGAAATGTAATGACAAGAATGAGTCTTAAGATCTTCATGATGGGGAGATTTAAAAACTTTTTATATATTTTGCATGTTGTGTACACATCTATAGATGTTTGGGTATGTACACTTGTGTGAATATGTGGTGGAAACCCATGGTAACTCTCAGTGGGTCCTCTTTTGCTTTTGTGAACAGGATCTCTCAATGGTTTGTAATTTCCCCCATAGGAGAGACTAGCTAGGCAGTGAATTCCCCCAGATCTTCCTGCCTGTGTCTTCCCAAGTGTCTCTATGCAAGGCTTCTAACCTGACTTCCGGGCATCAGCCTCCGGTTCTCATGCTTGCACAGTAAACTCTTCAATGACTGGGCTATCTCATCAGCCAAATGGTTTTGCATTTCTAAGTGACCTGTATTATTTTTCACATTAACAGGGGTCTGTGTGACAATGCCAATACATGCATGGAACAAACTGACATGGCCATTGCCTCATTCTTTCTCTCTGGCTATTACCTCTAAGTTCTTCTCTTGTCTATCTCCATGAGCTCCAAAGTAGGAAATATGAGTGACAGTTACTCTGTAAGAGAGGCCACTGTGCATCTTCCTCATAGTCATGCTCCTTTTACCTTCACAGCTCTCAGCTACCATCCCAAAGGTTCTTTCTCCAAATATGCTGTGGTGGTTTGAATAAAAATAGCCCCCATAGGTGCACAGGAAGTGACACTATTAGAAGGTATGGCCTTGATGGAGTGGGCGTGGCCTTGTCGTAGGAGGTGTATTACAAAGGGGTGGCTTTGAGGTCACAGAAGGTAAAGCCAGACCCAGTGGTTTCTATTTTTTCTTGCTGCTTTTCTATCTGGGTATAGAACTCTCAGGTACCTCTCCAGCATCATGTCTGCCTGCATACCAACATGCTTCCTGCCATGATAATAATGGACTATACCTCTGAAACTGTAGGCCAGTCCCAATTAAATGTTTACCTTTATAAGAATTGCTGTCATCATGGTGTCTCTTCACAGCAATAATACCCTGACTGGACATATGGTTACAGCACAGACCGTACCTTTCCCAGGACACAGTTTAGTCCCAACAAGCCTTTTTGTATTGTCTACTTCTATTTTCTATTTTCTTTCATATACCTATTATGGCTTCTCTGTCTTTCTCTCTCTCCCCTTCCTTCCTCCCTCTCTCTCTCCTTCCCTCCCTCCCTCTCTGTGACTTGATATCACTATAGCCAGGCTAAACTACAGTCTATTATGTAGCCCCAGGCTGGCCTGGAACTCACTAGACAGGTAGGATGGCCTTGACTTTTGACCTCTAGCCACAGTTTCCTGGCTATGAAGATCATAGACATGGGCACACTTGGCTGGCTGCATGCTTTCAAAGAACAGTCAATGCATTTGTTTTCAATGTGGCTGTGATATCTGATGCTGTAGGCTCTGTGGCTGAAACAACCATTATTCTTTCTAGTGATTCCACAGACTAGATTTGGGTGCAGCATGGCTGGTTCTCACTTCTCCTCCAGAACAACATTCTACTTGTACCCTCAGAGGGCAGAAAAAGGAAGCTCTTTCTAGATCTCCACATGAGGACATGAATCCTACTAAGAGGATTCTGTTCTCATCATCTGCTTACCTTTCAAAGGTCTTGACCTCATCTGGGGCTATTACAGAAAATAAGATTTTATTATTTATTTATTTGTAAAATAATCAGAGACTTTGAGAGCGAAACCTAGGTATATACATGAAATTCATGTGTGTGTCACACAGCCTGATATACTTTTATTGAATTCTTAATATATATATATGTGTGTACTCACATGTATTTGTCAGTCAGTGTGTATAGTAAGAGTTCCTGGCCCGGCCTTCCTAGTCTAGCCCCTAGGTCTGGACCTGCTCCCAGCCCTGCTGCCACTTAACCCCAAATAATCAGACAGAGTCTTATATTAATTACATGCTGCTTGGCCTATCAGGCATATTGCTAGCTAGCTCCGCATATTAACTCAATCCATTTCCACTAATCTATCTGGCCTGTGGCGTACCTGTGTTTTTTTACATGTTTATATTTGGTTGGCTGGATCACATCTCTCCTGTCTCTGTCCTCCTTCCACTTTATCTATGCTCAGATTTCCTGCCTGTTTCTAAGATGCCTCACCATAGGCCCAAACAGTTCCTTTATTAACCAATGATATTCACAGCATGCAGAAAGACATCCCACATCAGATGTGCACATGAGTATACATGTATGTAGAGGCCAAAGGTTGACAATAGCTAGCTTTCTTAATTTCTCTCCACTTTATATTTTTAATAGTTCTTATTTTTACATTTATTTATTTATGTGGGAATGCATTTGCCATGGCACATGTGTGGAGGTTCAGAAGAAAACTTGTAGGAGTTGGTTATCCTTCTACTACATAGGTTCCCTGGATCAAACTCAGACTTAATGACAAATGCCTTACTTGTTGATCCATTTGACAGCCCACAACTTTATTTATTTGAAATGGGGTCTTTCTGTGGTGGTATATTACATATTTAATAAAACCTGAAATATTTGAGAGACAGCACACAGTCAATAGGCACACAGCTCAGGAAATCCTTGATCCTTGAATACAAGGATAAACAGCTGATTCAGTCACACACACCTTTAATCCTAGTACAGGGAAAGCTGGGAGTGGTGACCTATACCCTTAATCCCATAACTGCAGAGACAGAACCTTCTCTGTTTCTGTGAGTTCAAGGCTAGCTATGAAATAGAGTAGTTCACAACTTTAATCCTAACCTGGATGGATACAGCTGGCAAGAAGGGTATTTAAGGCCTCAGTAGGAAACCAGCCTGGGAGAAGGAATCAGGCAGAAGTGACCAGGAGCGAGGCCGAGGAAGTTGCAAGACAGCTGGGTGAGAATTGACTGTGGGGTTTTCTCTTTCTGATATTTTAGCCTTTCTCTGATTTTTGGCTCTGAGTTGTGTTTTCATACAATCCAAATTCATGCTACACTTGGCATCCAACTTTGGGGCAGGAATTCCCAAAAAAGTTACTTACAGCCAGAGAAACACGTGACCAGAGGAGTAATTACCATCTGGTTAGGCTGTTCTGCTTTAGCTTCCAGCTTTAGGCAGATCTGGCCACATGTGTTTCTGTTTTATTTTTATCTGGGCAAATTTTCACACAGTAGCCTCTTTCTCCTGGTGGGTTGTAGGTTCTTTCTCTTTCTGGACCCCTCCTTGGGCTACTATCACACTAGGTAGCTGCCCTACTTCACAGCCATTTGAATCATCACTGACAACTAGACTGGTGAGTGCAACAGATTTTATTTTTTAAAAAGGGGGGAATTTGTTTAAGGCAATGGAGGGTGCTTGGTCTTACTGTGATCTTTCTCTAGACAATTTGCTATTGGAACCAGTACAGGGAATAATAAATAAAGTAGATGGAATTAGCATCATCCTGTTTATTATGAAAATTTTTGTTTGACTTCTGTTTTATCATTGAAGATGTCAGTTAATGTGATTGCCAAGAAAAAAGTCTGTCAAGAGAAAACACAAAAATATTCAAACACAAACAAAGGAATATAAAGACCAGACCTCAGCAATGTCATCTAAGGCTACAGAAAAACAGCCTAAGGTTATCAGACAGCCAACACTAATATACCCAGTAACCTTTAAAAAATAGAAAAAGGATAAAGATATTACAGAAGTGAATTGGGCTCTGGTACACATGCTAGACCTAAAAAGAGTTAAAGATGCAATTATGACATATGGGATGCATTCGCCATTTGTAAAACAAATGTTAAATTCATGATAGTGTTGTAACCAGATCACCCCTAAGGACTGGGTAGATATGGTTACTGCTGTGTTGGAACCAGGGCCACTTTTACAGTAGAAAGCACGGTGGAAGAAGGAGGCTAAAACAATAGAACAAAGAAGCAGAGCCAAGGGCATAGAAGTCTCCCAAGACAAACTTCTTGGGGAAGGATATTATTCTGATATTGAAAGGCAATCCCCATATGATGAACACACATTTGATTTATGTCACATGGCAGCACTAAATGCTTGGGATTGAATAGAAGAAATAGGAAAGAAAATTAAATCCTTCACAAAAATAATTCAAAGCCCAAAGGAAACTTTTACAGACATTTTGCAGAGATTATCTGCAGCAGTAAATAGGATGGTACCAAATTCAGAAGCAAGGCAAATAATAATTGAATCTCTAGCATTTGAGAATGCTAATACACAATGTAAAAAAATAATAAGACTATTAAAAGCAAGGTCAGCATCCTTAGAGGATTGGATTTGTGAAACAATTAATGCAGATTTTTACGAAGGTGATGATAACTGGGTAGGAGAGATCATTTCTAGAGGTATAAGAAAAAGGCAGAACGTTAAATGCTATAATTGTGGAATGCAAGGTCATATACAAGGAAATTGTAATCAAGGAGTTCCCAGAAATAGTGCCTTTGTTAGGAATAATCCCAAGAGAATGCCATTCCCTCCTGGAGCATGCAGGAAATATGGAAAAGGAAGACATTGGACTAATGAGTGTTGCTCAACAAGGGACAGACAAGATAACATTTTGCCTTCAGGAAACACCCTGAGGGAACCTTTGAAAACTTCCAAATCTCCTATATCAAATCCAGTTCAGGCTTTTCCTGTCATCTCAGAAGAAACCCCTTCCCAGATTGGTCAAAAAACATAATGCCTATTATAAAAACCAAACAAACAAAAACTTGCTTCGGATAATAGAAAACCTATAGAAGAGAGAAAAAATCAGGAGAAAGTACAAATCAAAACTGATAAAGAATAGAAAGAAAACCTCCCCAGAGTTAGGTTTGGGGAAGGGTTTTGCTTTTGTTTCCACAGGTAAGGAAAAGTTATGGGTACCATCAAAATTAATAAAGACTTGATTTGAACCAGAGAATTGATGGCTCATCCAGCCATACTACAATTCTTTAAGTTGTAAGAAAAAACAAAGGGTTGGGCATGTTTTTTGTTTGTTTGTTTTTATAGAAAACCAGAAACACTCATTTTCAAGAAGTTAAAAGACCTTGAACATCTAGACTTCTAAAACAGAAGGGAGGCTATCCAAAAAAATTCAGAAGCAAAAAAAAAAAAACCAGATCTATTGGTACCAATATACTCTACATGGTCAAATCTTTTTCTTAACCTCTGTCTTTACTTACAAGATAAGATAAAGTCCCAGTTTAATTGTAAATTAAAGCTAGCTTTGGAGTTGGTATGTGACTCTCTCCTTCTCTAACCCCAAGCATACTTGTTGAAGAAAAATGCAAAATCTCTGTATCATATCAGAAGAGCCACCTGATATGGGACAGAAGAATAACTAAAAAGAAGAGATAGTCTTATTGTTACTAATCCTATTCTGAATAAATATGTATGTAGTTAGCTTCCTGTATATTGTGTTGGGTTTTAGTCTCTTATCAGTTTTCTGCAGTGATCCATGACAGTGCCTAATTATGAACTAGAAATATCCAAAAGGAAGATGGGGCCCCACAATGATGATTTCACATGAAAATCATATCAAAGTCACCAGGCAGACAAACACCAGCTAAAGACCAGATTTGGACTACAAACTGCTGAGGACGATTTCAAGGTGGCTAGCTGAGATGAACCAGCTCTACAGACTACTCTAGCCAGGGCTTGAGACAAGCTGTGCACTTTCCTGTTATGCAGAGACTGGATAACAAATGATACAGCTACATATTTCAGGACTTAACAATTAATAACACTTTTCTTTTCAGGATCCCCTAAAGATGCCATTGACCCCTTTGGACAGCAGGAAGTAAATTTAAGAACATGGTGCCCACATTCCCAAGAGGTGGGGTGGGTGGTTTTTGGTCTTTCAATGGATTATGGATGATTGTCATTGTTTAGGGCAATTGGTCAAAAATTGTTATGGTTAGAAAAAAACAAGAGAGATTAGACTTTGGGTTCTTGTTTTTAAAAAAAGAAAGAAAGAAAAAGGGATACAGATAGGATAGGATGTAAGGGTAGATTACTGAATCTACTTCTAAAAAAAAAAAGAGAAATTACTAGCTTTAAATATTTTACATTGGATTTGATTTTTTGTATATTGTATACAAATTGTGTATATTGATATAAGGTTGAGATTAATTTTGTCAATGTACATATATCCTTGTTTATTCAAGGTATTATACATTTCATCTAACAATGTAATACAAACTGCTAGTCCATGAAAGTTATTATTACCAATTAATTAGGATATAAAGAAATGCAAGTTAGTAGTTAGACATTACAATCAAACTTATAGTCATATTAGATATGTTTTCAACATCAGTTATATTTTAGATGAACAGATCTTCTTCAAACACTTCAGAGATCCATAGAATATGGCATTTAAAATATTTTAAAAACATAGGTTCTTATTATTTTTTTGACAATGGGACATCTGCTCCTAACAGCACTAATCCACTTCAGAGAAGATTATGGACATCAAGGAAACTCCTCTAATTGACCTTCTTTGTGACAAAAGTTAGCCACAGGGCAAGAAAATACTCTTGCCTTGACTGCTGACAATATGATATTCAAGATGGACAAATAGGAAAAACACACAAAAGAATTGCCGAACCTTGCCAAAACAAGGTAGAAAGGACTTTGGGAATATCCTGCTGCCCAGAGAAGTCTGTCAGACATGCTAGGCCTGTTGGCCGAAGATGGATGTTTCAATGATACAGAAGAACTTTGGGTGACTGTCCAGGCATCCAGCTGTTTCATTTCTTACATTTTTGGAAGTTGCTATTTACTTAATATTATTTCCTTTTTGGGTCTCTGAGGAATTTAAAGATGAAATAGTTAATTGTTATAGTTTTTAGTGACAGTTTTAGAAAAGAAACTCATTTAGAAGTTAAAGTGTATAAGTTTAAGAGATATCAAAATATAGTTTTTAGTTAGTAATGTAAGTTAGAAAGTGGATTAGGTACAATCCTTTGGACTCATCAAAACAGGATGAATAATGGTATAGTTTCTTTGAATTTGTCAATTGTTAACAAACTGGACATTCCTCATGTAATTATTGTTTTTATGTTATTATATATAATTATTGTACCTATTGTATATGGTCTTTCCTATGTTATAACTTTCTTTTTTATTTTTGACACAAAAGGGAGTATGTGGTGATATATTACATATTTAAAACCTGAAATATCAAAAGACACAGTCAAATCCTAGGCAGACAGCTCAGGAATTTCTTGATCCTTGAGTACAAGGACAAACAGCTGGGATTTAATGGCACACCTTTAATCTCAGCACAGGGAAAGCTGGGAGTGGTGACCTACACCCTTAATCTCATAACTGCAGAGACAGAACTTGCTCTGTTTCTGTGAGTTCTAGGCTAGCTATGAAGTAGAGTAGTTCACACCTTTAATCCTAACCTGGATGGGGTACAGCTGGCAAGAAGGGTATTTAAGGCCTCAGTAGGAAACCAGCCTGGGAGAAGGGATCAGGCAGAAGTGACCAGGAGCAAGGCTGAGGAAGCTGCAAGACAGCTGGGTGAGAATTGACTGTAGGGTTTCCTCTCTCTGATATTTCAGCCTTTCCCCAATATTTGGCTCTGAGTCTTCTTTTTATATAATTCAAATTCATGCTACATCTTTCACCGGCCTGGATTTCACTGCTCTAGCTGCACTCACAAGCTAGGAACCTTGAACATTCTCCTGCCTCCATCTTCCTTACCACCGGGATTACAAGTGCACATCAGTTCATCCAATTTACACTGAGTGCTTGAGACTGAGCTCAGTCAATCACTTTACTGGCTGAGTTACCTCTCAGCCAAAGCCTGTACTTCAGTAGTGACATGCTGTCATGGATAGGTAGATGGTCATGTTGGTTTTTGGTAAGGTTATGGAGGTGTTTTGGAGTTCTGGACTTAAAAATCCATGAGTCTTCAGAGTCCAACAGTCTGTTTTGTTGGAACTTTGAAGGCAAGAACACTGGAAGAAATGCATCCAGTGGAAGCCTGGCTTGTGAAGCTTCAGAGGAAATGGAAGCCTCTATGGGGACTACTGTATAATTTTTATTAAGAATCTGTGGACCTGAAACCCCTTATTTTCACTGGGAAAATAGATGCTCATTAACTGTGTCTGCAAAGTCAGCTGTGATTAAAAGACCAGCATCATTGAGGTAAATCTTCTGACAAGTAGTTCCTTAGGGTCAGCACATAGAAGTTGTGGTCTGGAAGGTACCAGCTGGCCTCTGAACTTGGTAATATATAAGAGCTCATATGGTACTTATTTGGTGGTGTGGAAGCTACAGTATCGGAGAGGTTATAGAAAGAAGCTAAGGTATTATGGCACTGTGTGGCAGGCTCAGAGTCTCAAAAAGGAGGCCAATAGAGGCCATTGTTAAAGGTATGCAGTGGAGACCATAGGAAATTAGAGATGCCAGGACTGTGGGATGTCTGCCAAGGACAGGGGCAGGTATAGTGTAAAGCTGGACCTAGCCTATGAGACAAGCTATGTGTTGTGGGGATGACAGAGCTGCAAAAAAAAAAAAAAAAAAAAAAGAGAATATATCCAAGCTTTTTGGAGCCAGATCATAAGTGAGCCTCGGATATTGGACACTAAGCTTTTTATACTCCTGAGCTTTTATTTTTGTTTTATTTTATTGTAACTGTGCTCTTGAAATAAAAAAAAAATTATTTGAATTTTTTTAAAACAGTTATTCACTGCTAAGAGACTTTAGATTTTAAAAGAGATCTTGGATTTTTAAAGTGTTAAACATTTTAAAGACTGCAGTAATTTATTAAGTCGGGCTATGATATTAGCATAAGATGTCGGGAACAAACAAGAAAGGAAAGGTTATGGTTTAAAGTAATATGCTTGCATGTTGAAGTTGAGAAGGAGTGGAGTGTCACAGTTAGCCTTAGCTGTCAACTTGACACACTTCAGAACGGTGAACCTTAATTGAGAAATTAGCCATTGAATGTCTGTAGTGCCTTTTCTTGATTACCAATTAGTATAGGAGGGTTCAACCCACTGTGCACAGTACTGTTCCTAGGTAGGTAGGCTTTCGAAGTATAAGAGAGGTAGCTGAATGTGATCCAGGAAGCATAATAGTAAATTGCATTCCTTTGAGGTTTCAGCTTCAAACAGTGCATTAAGTATGTTTTGTCCTTGGCTCCGTGATGCTTTGTCACTTGTATGATTAAAACGGGACCTTTCCTCCCAAAGTTTCTTTGGCCATGGTGTTTATTACAGCAACAGAGAAAGCAAAGCAGAACACATACAATGTAAGGTCAGATATGAGTATTTATGACCACAGAAGTCAAAAGATGTTGAATCTCCTGCAGTTGGAGTTATCAGCAATTGTAAATTACTTGATATGGGTGGTGGTAACAGAACTCCAGTTCTGTGCCAAGAACAGGAAGTGTTCCTTGGACCATCTTCCCAGCAGGACTACCTCTCTCTATGTCAAATCAAGGCTATCTATCAAGATAAAAGTTGTTTTAAAAGAGAATTCTATGCTAGGCGTGGTGCCATGCACTTATCTTCTCAGTACCTAAGATCTAGATGCAGGGGGATCAAGAGTTTCAAGCCATCAAGAGCTACACAGCAAGACCCTAACTCAGACAAACAACAAGAAAGAGAATCCTGATAAACTGTTCCTTTCATGTCTTTGACATATGTAAAATTTAACACTATTGCTGATAATCAGATTATGTTTAAATACACCCAGCTTTGGCCACTGGAGAATGTGGCCTTTGATCATCTGAAGGTTTATTCTGTCCTGTTTTCCTGTTTCTGCTCCGTCACTTTTCTCAGAATCTTTTTTTTTTTTTTTTTTTTTTTTTTTTTTTTTTTTTTTTTTTTTTTTTTTTTTTTTTTTTTTTTTTTTTTTTTTTTTTTTTTTTTTTTTTTTTTTTTTTTTTTTTTTTTTTTTTTTTTTTTTTTTTTGATAAACAAATTTAAAATCAAACTTAGAAGGATACTTGGGACCATCCTATCAGAGTTTGAGAGAAAAACAGCAGGAAGTAAGATGTAAATCCCAGTAGCTGGTGAGATGAAAATGATAAAGAGGAAGAAAGTCACATCTTTTGAATTAAAGTCTCTAAGCAATGTCGTGGGGAGGAGAGTACTTAGACCAAATGAGAGTGCCCAGCCTGATGAGAAGTAGGCTAGGATCTGAGATGGTATTCAAAGGGACAGAAATGGTGATTTTTTTTTTTTTTGTATATCTGCTTGTTTTTGATAGCTTATAAAAGTGACCAGTCTTAGCAGTAAAGATCTGTATGCAACTGAATTGAAGGAGTGACTTCTGGGTCCCATAAGTACATTACCCCATCAAAGGATAGTTATTCCACCTCCTTCTGTAATGTGTCTTTGGCTATAATAATTTTGTGAGGAATAGCCTCTGGGGCAGGTGATTAACTCTTATGAGAGAGACTGTAGTACATACTGTTTTAGGAAGTTTAGACTGTCAGGTTTTTACCCAGGGTCAGATGACACCTTAGCGGGTGTTAGTGAAGCCCTGGCTCCTGACATCTTTCTTCTCATGCAGTATTTTAAAGTCTAGAAGGAGGCAGCTGTGAAATGTTCTCTTTCTTCAAATTAATATGTTATCAAAGAAATGTCCAAAGCTGATCATGAAGGAGGAGCCCATGCTCACTGACTTCTAAGACTACTAATGCCTGACTTGGCTACCTAACACTAACATTGAAAACTCAGGCCATATTTTTAAACTAATCCCATGTTTTGATGACTGACACATTTTGGTAGCAACTCGTACTCAGAAAGAAATTATTATATTGTCCTCTCCAGAAAGGAGCATAGAACTTCTAAAGATTAACAAAAAGGGAGCCAAAAGACAAAATGCTGTGCTTTAGAGAATATATATATATACATACATATGTATATATTTCAAAAGAAACATAGAGTGGTCAACAAAATGGCTCAGTGGGTAAAGGGGCTTGCTGCAAAGCCTGATGACCTGAGTTCATGACCTGGAACCGATGTAATGATGGAGGAGAGAATTAACTCGAAAGTTGTTCTATCATCTCTGCATTGCATTGTGGTGCCTCCCATCTTTCTCTCTCATTCTCTCTCTCAAACACACATGAACACAATACACTAAAAATAATTTTTAAAAATTTTAAAAAAACCTTAAAGATGTATGTGTTGATTATTTTCTTGTTGCTATGATATCCTGACAAAAGCAACAATGGGACAAACCCCTTGTCAACTTGACAACTTTGACAACTCAGACATATCCTGTTACATCACAGCTTTCACCCATTGTCCTCATAGGCTCATAACCATGTTCCCATGTAGGATACATTCAGGCCAACTTTTAAAGTACCCATAATTTTTTATAAGATTTATTATGTATACAGTATACAGAAGAGGGCGCCATATGTCATCATAGATGGTTGTGAGCCACCATGTGGTTGCTGGGAATTGAACTCAGGACCTCTGGAAGAGCAGCCGGTGCTCTTAACCTCTGTGCCATCTCTCCAGCCCCCCATAATTTTTAATAAGTTCAATACTTTAAGAGTTTAAAGTCCCTTAACTTTGAGCTTCCATACAATCAAATATAAGTACTTCCAACACATAATCACACATAGTAAATTTCTTATTCCATAAATGGAAGAAAAGGAGCATTCAAGGAATAAGACAAAAGCAAAAATGAAATCAATGACGGAAAAGTCTGGTCTCATGGTACTCATGATGAAACTGGCTGAGCTCCAAAGGGCTTGGTAGATCCACCCATCCAGCTTTATCACCCCATACACAGCCCCTGTCTCCAGCTATCTCTAGTCTTTGCCTGCAGCTTTTCTTGGCTGATATCCTATGGTCCCAGTATCTCAAAAATACTGGAGTCTTCATTGCAAGCTTGACATCACCTCAGTTTTACACTTCCTCTCCCAAGGCCTCTTTCTCAAGATCCTGACATTGCGAAACATTTTGTGGTCTCAGTTACTCTCTAAAACTATGGGTTTAGCCTCCATGACACCCTCAATCTTGTATGTTTTGTGCTTCCAAAATGAGTACCATACAAGGAATGCTTCCAAGTTAGGCTAGCAGCTCATGATGTTGCCTGATGACCTTGGACCACAGCTGTAGCCGCTTTTGTGCGTGACTCTGGGTTTTTGAGAAGCAAGAATACTCAGTTCAGGTTTTCTCTTTTCACATAGATTCACGTTATATGCTGGAGCCTTTGATGGGTGCGGGTCCTGCCCCCCATGCATTCTTTTTATTGCCCCCGTGCCTTCTCTTAATGCCATCAATCTCTTTTCTACACTCAGATTGTCTAAACCTTCATACTTGTCTGCACAACTCTCCTCTTCCAAGAAAATTGGTCCATTATTTTTAAATTCAATGTCACTCAAGTTATCAGGATGTGAGCAGAATGAAGCCAGACTCTGGGTCATCATATCACAGGAATGGCACCTAGCCTAGATTCCTGAGAGAGGCCTTGTCCACCACCCTCAAAATTGCATGAGCCAGGCTTCCACTGCCCATGACTCTCTCAACATTCTTATCTCCTAAGTTCTTCACAGAAAGGCAAACTAAGCTAAATTTACAGTATTCAAAGGCTTTTTTCACTCAACATTCTAAACTCAAGCCAGTTAAAAAGGCTTCAGAACCACATGATTGGATTTACCACGGCATGACAGAACCCTTGAATCAATTTTATATCTTAATTTTGTTCTTATTGTTGAGATAAATACCGGCTCAAGGGTGGGTGGCTTTGTTTTTGCTCACTGTACAAAGGTACTGTCCATTAAGGGGGCGACGTCTCCACTGCTCATCATACCCTCAAAAGGAAGAGAAAAGGATGAATGCTCATGCTCACGTTCTCCTGTTTATATGGTCTAGAATTCTGGCCTAGGGAATGGTATCACCCATAATAAGCAAGCCTTCCCACCTCAGTTAACATAATTAAGTTATCCCCCTCATAAGCATGCCCAGGGTTCCACCCTCCTAACGGCTACAGATCTCATCAGATGACAATTAATACTAACCATCACAGTGACTATTCTTAATATATATCTGTTATATTTTAAATGATTAATATAATTGTATACTATTGTGTAATAATATATGTCTATATTACATTGAATACTTTTTCTCAAGTGTTTATTCTCTGTGGATTTCCCATCATGCATCCCAATTCTACTTATCTCTCTGTCTCTTCATTTTCACCCCTGTTCATGCAGCTTACCTCCCCCCCAAAAAAACCCAAAACCAAATTTAAAAGAAAAAACAAAACTCACCCCCCCCCAGAAAAAGAAGAATCTTGTGGAAGTAGTGTGTGGCCGGTTTTATCCTTTACTCCATACATCTTGTATATGTTCATTTTCTGCTATAGTCTCTATAATGGGCGCTCCCTCTCTCTGGGGCTCTTCTTCGATATTCTGTTGTTGTCCTGTCTCATGGAGATCTTGCAAATTTGGATCTGTATGTTTTTCCCTTTTACATGCTATTGCAAGCAGTTCATAGATGCTGTGGATGTTGGGGTGGGCTAAGTTATATAGCTCTGGTTCTGGGTCTAGGTGGTAGCTGGGTTGCTCAGCCTACCAGCTTTCCTCATAGTCTGGTGGTGGTGGGAAGGGTGTGGGTGTGGGGGGTGGGAGAGGTGTGGGTGTGGGGAGCTAGCTCTCCACCGCTGCCTAGGCTAGCTCATCCAATGAGACATGTGTTACGGGACAGGTCCAGTTCTCTGGTTTTCAGGTCCCCAGATTGTTCCACTCACAGGCATATAACCAGGACCAGTTCTACTGTTTTTCCCAGGGAGGTGCAAGGCGCTTACTCCTGATGACTGCCAGAGGTATGCATGGGTGAAAGTAGCCTTATTGGCTGGGGGTGAGGTGGGGTGGGGGGTGAGGCAGTAGGGTGAGGGGATGGGGGATATGTTCAGTCAGCTCTAGTGTGCTGTCCAGGCTAGGTGCAGGGCCTACTGTCCTTATACCTTATGCTTTATCATTATTATATACAGTGTGTGTTTCAATCTTCCACATTTTTTTTTACAGTCTGTGTTTCAATCTTCCACATTATTTTTTTCAATGTGAAATATTGAGGTTGCCAAGGTAGGACAGTAAGAGAGGTAAAACTTTGGAAGTACAGGAACAAAGAGGAACCCTGTAGTGGGATTATGTGTTACATTTTAAATAATTGTCCTGCCTATGGGTTTAATAAAAAGCTGATTGGTCAAAGGCAAGCAGGAAGTGTGGCAAGGCTATGAGACTAAGAAAACTCTGGAACATCTCAGAGCAGACACAGAGGCCATTGGGATGAGACAGAGACATGATAAAAAGACAGCAGTAGACGCAGAGGAAAGATGCGGAAATGCTGCTCTGAGAAAAGGTACCGAACTGCATGGCTGAACAAGATGGGTTGAGTTCAGCTGAAGGAGTTAGAAAGTTATATGCCTGGGCCCTAGGTCAATCAGCAGAAATTTAATGCAAGTGTCTGTGTGATTCTGTGTACTGCGTGTATTTCTGTGGGACTGTGTGTCTGAACCTTGAGGGTAGGCTGGAAAGGCCGGCCAGAAACTATTTACAACAGAACCCCTGATCCCTGGTCTGGCTAAAGCTCCTCACCAGGTAAAGAGCGAGAATTCCAGCACAATTACAACATTTGCCAAGGAGGCTGCGACAATATTTATGTAGGAAGGGAAATGTTAAGCCTATACAATTTTTAAATATGGCCTTAATTTAATTTTCACAGGTATTTTTTTGGAAATCTCATAAACAAGACTAAACCGTTGTTTACAGGAAAAATATTAGCTTCCTTTGTTAACTCTGTAACCTAGGGTTTGACCTTATCAGGTGTAATCCTATACAGTATGTAGAAATCACCAGGGGTTCTCAATTCCCTTGACTATTCAGAGCCAAAGACACTTCAATGGTGACTCTTTTTGGGGGGAGCCATATCCATTCTCTTGGGTGTGTCTTATGTATGTGAGTGCTTCTTTTCTTAACCCTTCTACTTAAACAGGACTGCTTTGTTTCTCATCATCAGAAATTTCTTCCAGCAGCCAAGTCAAGACTCCAGCTTTACCTGAATTGGGTCCCTAAAAGATTAAAGCAAGTTTGTCAGGCCGTTGGCAGCTGCGTTGCGTTGTGCCTGTAGCCAGCAGCTGCTGTCAATACCGTTTTTAAAATGTTCATTTCTCATGTAGACCTAAATGAGCAGGCAAACGAAGGTGGAGGTTTTTTTTTTGTATTTATTTAGTTATTTTTACAATTTTCTTTTTTTGAATTGTCTTATTAACAATGTGGCTTTGGGGCTTGGGATGGGAAGAGACAGGAAGATGAGGGGAAGGAAGAGAAAAGGGATGATGGGAAAGAAGAAAAGTAGAGCAG